>JABLTG010000069.1:0-95935 GCA_016618085.1 Neovahlkampfia damariscottae
AGAAATATATTTCTGATGAATATACAAAATTTTATTGGAAATCCAAAAACTGCCAGTACTGCTGGCGACGGTCCTATCCCGAAAGAAACCTTGATTTTAATGTCTGGTCTGATTAATCAGAATGAACAGAAAGTCTGTTTTAAGATAGCGGGAGAAGGAAGGTTATACACTGAATAATTTTATAGCTTGACAAAAAAAAATAAAATTGAGTTTTTCACTTCTGATGAAAAATTTTTGAAAGTATCCAAATTTCTCAGAAATGTTACAAAAAGAAGGTTTGGAATTAATGCTTGCTGATGTCAATTCACTTGAAGAAAGAATCAACATCTATCAATCTTTTCCGGAATATGAAAATGAGTATGGAGCAATTCCTTTAAAAATTAAAGTAATAAAGAAATTGTTTAGAAACCAATTTTTTCTTTAACTAAAAGTCCTTTATTTGATTAGATTTTCATTGGTCATATTGGAGTCTAGTTTTGATGATTTTCCTCCAATATATTTCACATCTGATGAAATCACAATATATTTTGAGTTGTATTTGATATCAACTCCAATAAATTGTACAAATGGAATTGTAGGTAATGGATATCCATCTTTTGAAAGAGCATTTAACAATGGAACAATACCTTTGCCAAATCCAAAATCCAAAATTTTGTTCAACAAATTAATCGAGAATTCTCCAATAGATGATGATTTAACTTTGAATTGTTGTTTCATGAAATGTAATCTTGGAACAATTTTGAGTCCTTTAATGAGAACTGAAAATCTTGAATTGAATAAACCAATTAAAGTGAACGCATGTTTTTGTTTATTAGTTTTTGGATCAATCACATAAAAACCAAGTTCTGTTGGCAATATCAAATATTTTCCGTTTGAATTAAATCCAAGAGTTGGATTAGATGTGGCAAAAGCCTTTACGATCATTTGATGATTCGGAAATTTTCTTTGAATTTCTGGAAGGATTGATTTGAAGCTATTTGTTGTTAATCTAACAGGTGATCCACTTGGCAACATTGAATTTGTAATATCAATTTTCAAAATTCCCTTTTGTTTGATGGTCTCACCTGCAGAAAGTGGAAGATAATCATTGATTACAAAATGTATCATTTTGTTTCTTCGGTACAATTCAGGGGTTTTATCCGGTTTATAACTTGATGGTTTTCTATTTACAGCATTGAAAAATTCACCTTTTATTGGAATATTGAAATATCCCTTTCCATAGATAATATTCTTCGTTACTGAATAATCCAGACCAACTGAGCGTGGTAATCTAGTAGTATATGGAATTTTACTTAATGCTGAGTTTGCTTTTGATGCCAATGTTTTTTGAATAGCACTTCCAACTGATTTTTCAATAGTTGATTTAATTTTTTTCTTGAAAACACCAAGAATTAAATTGATCAACCATGATAAACTACCTGATACTTTGACTTTGAAAGAGTTCAATTTAATAGCTTTTGATGGGATGTTGACTTTAAGTTGACCATTGACACGATTGACATGGATGGTAACACCAAAATGGGAGTTTGAGCTTGCAACTGATCCTCCACCAGATTTTCCAACTTTTGGCCATTTTCTTTTTTTAAATTTCCATCTGAAAGAAATATGAACTTTAATGCCTGAAAGTTCAAAACCTACTCCAGTGGTTTTTGCTTCTTTTAAACTGTTAATTTTTTTTTTTCTAACCTATTTTGCCGGTTGGAATTTCAAGACGTTTGATATTTATTTTTGTTAGTGACCAGTTTATTGATCCAAGAGGTGATTTAGCTGTTCCTTTTTGATCAGGTACTTTTAAGTCTTTCACTTCTCTTTGAAGGATTTCCATTGCAATTTTTTTTGTATAATCAAGACCTTTTTGGTTCATTATTGTCTTGAATCCAGGTTCTTGTGAGGAAATAACAATAAATAAAACAGCGAGCACTGCCACTGTCAACTTCATTTTTGTTTTGTTTCTAATGTTTCTTGATTGGTCAAACATCCATTGAAATAAATCCAAAAATTTTTTATTTTCTTTTTTCAAATTCAATTGCGAGATGTTTTAATTTGACAACAAAAGTATTATCCATTCTTACCTTTGAAACATCAAAACCTTTTGGAAATTTAACAAAGAATTTTTGAAGAATCAAAACAGTCACCAAATCAGCTTCTAACAAAGCTAAGTTTCTACCAGCGCAATCTCTTGGACCAACACTAAATGGAAAGTAACAAAATTTAATAGTTTTTTCATCAATAGTTTCCCATCTTCTTGGATTGAATTCCATTGGATTTTCCCAATATCTAGGATTGTGATGCATTGCAATCACATTAATAAAGCAAGTAGTATTTGCTGGAATTCCATATCCGATTAAATCTTGATCCTTTTCAGAAAAACGTGCCAAGAAAGGAGCAGGAGAACCCATTCTCAAAGCTTCCTTCATACAGTAATGAAGAAGTGTCAAATTCTTCACATTTTCTTCATTTGGATCTTCATTTCCAATGATTTTATTGATTTCTCCATATACTTCTTGTTGAAGTTTTGGATTTTTTGCAAATTGAAAAAATAAATAACTAAGTACTCCTGAAGTACTGGTAATGTAAAAAATTATCAAATTTAAGACAACTTACGTATCATGACCTGCAAATAAAAAAGTCTTTTTGATTTAATGAATTTTCTTTTCTTACCAGGCATTCATCAAACAATTCTTCTTTTGTAAAATTTGCACCATCTTCATCTGTTGCGTCCATCAAAATAGATAATAAATCAGTATAATCTGTTGGAACATCAACTTGAATTCTTTTGTTTTCTATAATTTTTGAAATTTCGTTTTGAATTTTCAATTTTCTATTGTAGAATTTTGTGAAAAATGGAAATGGTAATTTAGTGAACAATTTACTGACACCAACAACTCCAATCAAAACTGGTAAGAATTCTTCAGTTAATTTTTGAAAATCTTTTGCTAATTCTTCAATTTGATGATCATTTGTTCCAAAACCGACTTTTAAAATGACAGACAATGCAAGTTGAGAAATTGATTCTGTAAAATCTTCAAGAACTAAACCCTTTTCATCTATTTCATTCAAATACTTTTTTGTTTGATTTATAATCGGTTTTGTCATTTTTTTCAAATTTGCTTGAGAAAAAGAAGGCATAACTAAAGAACGGTGTTTTTTCCAAAAATCACCTTCAATTCCAACCAAACCATAGCCAAGCAAGCTGGTGAAAATATCTCTTGTTACAGGTGATTTTCTCCAATTTTGTTTGATTGTAATTTGTTTTACTGCTTCTGCGTCTTGAACCAAAATTACATCATTAATTAAACTGTCACAAAAAACCAATGGTTCTTTATGATCATTAAAACTATTTAAATAACTCCATGCTTCCACTGGATCATTTATAATGAGTCCTGTTTGAAAAGGTGTCACTCCAACTTTTTTTAAATTTTTTGTTTTGTGAAGTCTTTCAAATACTTGTAATGTATTTCGTCTTTTTAAATATTTCTTGATGATAAGAAATAATGATAAACCAGTGAAACCAAGAATCAGATAAAATAATAAACCTGATAAAAAAGCTGACAACATTGAGTTCAAGTTTAAGTTTCTAACAAATTGATTGGACAAAAGTTGATTTTTTTGAACAGAAAAAACTGTAAATGGATATTTTGAAATTTCTCTTGAAAGACCTCAAGAGTCTCCAATTGTGAATTGCTTCTCCTTCTGATATAACTGAAGGAATTCTGTTTTTTAACAGAATTTCTGTTGAACTTGAAATAAACCTGCAATGAACAATTTTCGAAAGTATATGTCTATAAATAAATGTAAAAAGTCTGCACAAGATATTTTTGAGGTGATAATAACAAGTTCACTGAAATTCAACACAAACATTGCCTCAATCAAAGATTCAATTGGTATTTCAACAAACAATTGAATTGAGGATTTTTTTTCTTATTTTTGAATGGAAACACCTAAAATCTAAACTTCAGTTCACATCACTTTTTAAATTTTTAGTGGAAAAGAAAACTGTTTCATTGGTCAAAATTCCAACGTTTTACCCAACTTGAAGCTACACTTTTAGATGCCGTTTCTTGACAGAACTAAAGAGTTTAAGTCAATCTTAGAAAACAAAAGAAAAACAACAATTATTCAAAAAACCAACAATCTCAATGAAGAAACAGAAGAAGAAAAATCAATCTTTCATGTAGAAGCAAAAAAAATTGCTTCTGAGTTACAACAAACCACAGATTTATTGCAAAAATTAATAAAAATCATTAAAAAAAAAACACCTTTTGATGATAACTCAAAAATTATACAACAGTATTCTGAACTCGTCAAAGAAAATTTGGTTCATCATAATCAAAATTTATTGCAGCTAGAAGGTTCTGTTGAAGAAATGAAAAATAAACAATCTCAACAATTTTCTGGTTCTGTTATAAATTCATTGAAAGATCAATTTGCTTACGCAAAAGAGACCTTTGAAACTGCTTTGAAAACAAGAACTAAAAACATAAAAAAACAACAAGAAAGAACTAAACATTTCGTTTCACAAGAAAAATTTTCAAAATCACCAAAAAATCAAGGTAACATTTTTTTGTTTTTACAAAACTCTTTGTAGATTCAAGAATATCATCAAAGTTAAATGTAGAACCTGTTGTCAATGATTCATTAATGTTACAACAACATCAACAACAACCTGTCGATGACTTTTCTCAAAGAACTGAAGCAATTCGTGATATTGAATCAACTTTACATGAAATCTCTGGAATGTATGTAAAATTAGGTGAATTAGTTTCAATCCAAGGAGAGTTAACTTCAAAAATTGAGTCAAATATTGAAGAAGCTTCTACACATGTTGATGAAGGATCAAATCAAATTATGGAGTGGTATTCAAAAGTAACATCAAGCAGAGGATTGATGTTAAAATTATTTTTAGTATTAGTTGTTTTTATTATTATAGTTGCAGTGTTCATGTTGTGAACGAAAAAAAATTGAAAAAATAAAAAAGTTTGTTTTGGCAATAAAACTCAAAATTTAATTAAAATTGAGAATTATCTTGATGGCACAGATCTTAGTTTTGGCGGTTTTTTCGGTTTCTAATTCAATCAATTCGAAAGTCGATTTGATTGGATTGATCCAAATATCCGAAATAGAATAATAATTTTTTTCATATTTTTGATCAAATATTGTGAAAAACAGATGTTCTATGTCAGCTTCTAAAATGACCAACTTCGAATTCGGTGAGAGATGATTTTGATTGGATGCACATCCAGTCTTAGAAATGATTTAATTGGCTCAAGATGCTCTATTTCCTCAAACTTAACCCTTTATAAATAACTCCACACCCTTCTCATCCAAGGAAGATTTTAACAATGGAACAACTTGGAAACTGGACTGTAGAATGGAACAACAACAAAAAAAACAATGTCTTAAGTAGAACACCTTTGTTCAAACCTTCAAGTTGCTCATCTCAAAACTTTTCAGAAGAATTTTCAACATCATTGATCACAAAGACAAGTTATGATATGGTTTTCCAAGTATGTGAAGGAGTGGACTACAAAGTTATATTAGTTAAAAATGCAAAAGAATATCAACCTCAAAAATTTCAATTAGATGTGAAAGAACAAAACAAAGTGGTCATGGTTAGATTTGGTTTGTATGAAATGGTTGAAGAAGAAATGAATTTCATTATTCAATTTGAAAAAGAGAAACAAAAAATCTGTCAAATAATTTCTCCGCTATTCTCCGTCAGAGCCAAAAGTTTCAAAAGAATCAAAAGAGATGAAAATATTCAACCTACCACAAAAGTTCAAAAAATAATCACTCAGATTTCATCATTACCACAAGAAAATCAAACAAAAATCACAAGAGCGATGTTTATTAGATGCACAGATGAACAAAAAACACGTTTACGTAGTGGTTCAATCACCAGAAGTTGTTAAAAAAAAAAAGTGTGGTTTGTTCTCACCATTAAGAAGAAACTACTAATTGAATTCAGTACTTGGTTCTTTTAGTGAAAAATGTATAGTATTTATTAAATAAAAGAAGATTTTTTCTTTGATTGGTTCGACTCCTCCTGGCCAGTGCAACTTTATGTTAACGGAAATTTCAAAATCAATAAAACTTTTCAAGAACAAAAAACTGATTCCTGGTTTGTTTTTAAAAGATTAAAGTTGCTGAAAAGGTTTGTATGTGGTGGCAACTCCAATTGGTAATTTAATGGACGTTTCTCTTCGAAGTTTGCAAGTTCTACAAGAAGCAAATTTGTAAAATTGTTATTTTATTAAAGAATGAAGAATAGCTTGTGAGAATGTTTCTCATACTTTGAAACTTTTTCAGAAATTTCAAATTCCAAAAAAGAGTTTTATTAATTCAAAAGAAGGAAATTCAAATAGTGATGAAATATTATCAAGGATAGCAAGAGGTGAAATAGTAGCATTTGTGTCTGATGCAGGAACTCCTGTTATTTCAGATCCAGGAAGAAATGTAGTTAATGAATGTCACAAAGAAAACTTTCCTGTTTTTTTGATACCAGGAGCTTCAAGTGTAACAGGTAGTTTATCAGTAAGCGGATTTCAAGGAAATAGATTCATTTTTGAAGGATTTCTTCCAAAAAAAAGAAAAGAAAGAATTCAAGTTTTAAAAAATCTTCATGACGATGCTTCAACTCAGGACAAAACAATAATTTTTTTTGAATCGCCAGATAGAATAATAACAAGTTTAGAAGATTGTATTGAAATATTTGGTGAAGAAAGAAAAGCTTGTTTATGTAGAGAGCTCACTAAAACATTTGAACAAATTTTTCAATCAAGTTTGAAAGAAATTTATGAAAATGTGAAAAAGACAGGAAGTAAAGGAGAGTATACAATAGTGATTTCAAATCTTAAAGAATAAAAATTTTTCGTGTTTATTTTTTTTCAACTGATTTAACTTTTTTTGATTGACCTCTGTGAACTCTAGCAGCTTTTACAACACCAGCTGATTTTAAATCAGGTCTAGCACCAGAAAGTTTTACGAGAGTAACACCTCTTTTGTTGAAACCTTTTTTTTTAACAACTTGTTGTGTGTACAATTTGTTTGGTTTGTGTTTGTTTGCTGAATCTTTTTGTTCAACAATAAAGTTTCCTTTTGAGTCTAATTTAAAAGAAACTGTTTCATCTCTAGCAAGAACTGAATATTTGTATGAATTTTTGTTTCTAACATTTCCTTTTTCTAATGAAAATTTAGCACCACCATATTGAACTTTTGGTCTTGTTACGTTAAATTTTGAATATGGTGCTAAAATTTGGTATGTAAGTTCTTGTGATACTGTAGCCATTTGGAAAAAATTCGATGAACAATTATTGGACAATTTCTTTGGAGATTTTATAATTGACCAATCAATTTCATTTTCGAAAAAAAAAAAAATAAAATTTTTAAATTTAAAAAAAAAAACAAAACAAGTTGAAAAACCAAAAATTATTATTATTGTTGTTGTTGAAGTGATTGTTGTTGTTGTTGAAAATAACTCTGATAATAATACAAGTATTGTTGCTGTTCAGGTGTTAAACTCGCAACATATTGTTGATATTGTTCAGGTGTCATTACTTGTAAAGATTTTATCATTTCCATCCAATACTGTTGTAAATAAGCTTGTTGTTCTTGTTGTTGTTGTTGTTGTTGCTGTAATAAAGCTTGATCTTGTTTTAATTTTTGTTGTTGTTGCTGTTGTAAAAATTGTTGTTGTTGTAATTTTTGTTGTTGTTGTTGAACATACTGATCTTGAATTGAATCACCACTTGAATGATCTTTTTCAAAACCAGGAATTTCAGGTTGTTGTGTTTGTGATTGATTTTGCATTGAAAAAATAGAATTTTGATTCTCACCTTCGATTTCCATAACATCTTCTTTTTCTTCGGAAATTGTTCGTTTTTTCAATTCATCTAAAGGTGCTTTTTTCAAATATTCTTTTAAAAATGGTTGATATCTGTCAATATAATAATCTTGTTTGTAAAAGTCTTCTAAAAATTTTTGATAAATTTTTGGTCTAGTTTCTCTGTTGAAAAAAAAAATTAAGTTTTAAAAATTGACTTACATATATTTTATGAACTCATTTCTTACATGAGCCAACAAATTATCAGCCATAACTTTTGCTTTTTCTAAATTTGGTGTTGTTGAAGCCAATAGTAAAATATGAATTGGTTCATTTGATTCTTTGATAAAATGAGTTGAAATTATTAAATTACCTTCTCCTGTATCTTCTTCTTTGACACCAGATCCTCTTCCACGAAGTCTTATATCAGTTTCACCTGATTGCTCGGAAATGAAATTAAAATAGGATCTATTAGGACCCATACATCGAAGTGGAATGTTAAATCCATCTAATGATTTTTCAATTCCTAAATAAAGTTTTCCGACATGTTGCTAATTAAAAAAAAATTAATTTTTTTTTTTTTCTGAAATGTTACATTAGGTTCAACAACATATTTACCAAGCATTTCAATAGCTTTGTCAAGTTGTTCTTGATTTTCTGCTGATATATGAAGGTACAAAGGTCTTTCATCACCAATTTCTTGTTTTTCACCTTCTCTGTAAAATCTACCTTTTGCTACAACAACAGCACCTGTAGTATCTTGTACTTCTTCATGAGTTGATGTTTTTGTAAGAATAAATCTATTGGGTGAGTCATTAATTTCCATTTCATGAGTAAATTGTTGTTGAGCTTCAGGTTCTGTTTTTATTTCTGTTGTAGATTGAACAACTTGTTCAGAAATTCTTTTTGCTGCTTCCTTTTTTTTTTTTTTTTTAATTTTTTTTTTAAATTTACTTGTGCTGCTTTGAGAGCTTCCTCATCTACCACTTCTTCAGATTCTTTTTTTGTTTCTTTAACATCCCATTTTGATCTTCTTGACATTACTTCTTCTCTTCCGTTACTTTTACGTAAAAAATTTTGAAACTGAACAACCAATCATTTTGTTCTTATGATGAAAGGGTCTTCAAAAAAAAGTAAAAACGAAGAAGAATCATTTGAAAGACTAAAATCACCAAGAAGTGTTACGTCACCAAACCAGAACAAAAAATTAAACTTTGAAGTTATATTGTCGCTATTTTCATTGTTTACGTTCTTTTTACAAACTCATAATATTTTTAAAACAGTTTGCTCAAAAAAATACTTTAAATATTTTAGAACTTTTGGAATTATGATCAAAATGTATTGACTTTCGCTTGCTTGATTATTGTCCTTCGTTTTTTCGTAAATTTTATTTTCGAAAACAAATCAATTTTTATGAATAACCAGAATCGGAAAAATGCAGTTTTGATTAAATTTATGATTAGTATAATATTATGTATCATATCGGTTGTTTATATCATTTTTTTTTCAATGAAAATTGGAGAAACCTATGGTTTAATTCATGTCTTTTTTTCATATTATCCGTAAGTCACTAAAGAAAAAAAAATTAATTTTATATTCAAAGGATTGTTATATATATCCTAACATTCATAAGTTATAAATATTTGAAAGTTCCATGGAGAGAAAATTCAGATTCAATAGAAACAACAAGAAGTAGACAATTAAAAATTTTAGACAATATTGACGGCTTTAACGAGTTGAAATCAATCATTTATAGAGTTTTAGAAATGTCTTATTATTCAGGTATTTTTCCATTAGGTTTCATTTCCGTAAGTTGTTTTTGTGAAAAATCTAAAACATCATGAAGGGTCATATTTATTATAATTCAAGAAGAACTTTGATTTTTGTAGTTTATATCATTTTGAATTCATTAATTCTTTTATTTTTACAATTGATTTTTGAAAATTATCCAAAGTTTCTTTTTCATGCAAATCAATTTGGATGTTGGTTGAAGTACGAACCAAAGATAGAACAAAACAAGCAAGAATTAAACTTAAAGTAAAAAAAAAAGATTTTTAACATTTTTTTTTCACTCAATAGTTCTATTGCAGAATGGTCAGGAGATAATATTCCATATCAAAAAAATTGTTTAGTAATATATCAAGAGAACATTTATATTTCAATTGGAAATAAAAATAATGGAGCTCCAGATTACTATACTGATTATTTGATACATGTATATTTTCAATTTTTTTAAATTTTTTTGTTAAGAAATATTTTGACAATCCCAACAATTTGTTGTCTCGGGTTACTATTTTTCAGAGTATTATTGTTATGACTCAATTGATTGTTTTTATCTTTGAAAGTAAAGATTGGGAAGTTGATTTTATATTTCTGTTGATTAATTATTTAATTTTGGCTTTGATTTTATGGGTTTGGAAGGAAGTTAATTTATATAGATCGAAAATTCAATAAAATGTTATCAAAAAAAATATAAGGTGGTATTTATTGTGAAATCATTAACTGCTTTATTTGAAAGTCATTTGAGTTCTTTGGATGCATCCAACGTTAAAATTCCTGTAACATTTCATCTTTTAATGTTCAAACATGCAATATTCTAGAAGTAAGTCCACGTATCAAACGTGATTTAATTGGACAAAATTCTCCAATCAAACTTCATAATGTTGTTGCCACCAGAACTACTAGAAATTATATTTGAATTTATTGAAAAAGATTTTTGTTTTCTTGAAAACTATGGATTTGAGATGCCAAAGAATATAAAAGAAAACAAAAAAACAATCCAAGAAAAAAATGAAAAAAAATTTAAACAGTGGAAAACACTTTTCGAAAAAGGATTCAAAAAATCAAAAGATAAAAATATGAAAAAATTATGTTATAATGGAATACCACCAAGACTCAGAAGTCTTGTTTGGTCACATTTTCTTGAAACATCAACATTCAAAAAACCAGGTGTTTATAAACAATTACAATCAAGAAATTTGAAGAACCCATCAATAGAAAAAGTAATTTGAATTAAATTTTAAAAAAAAGGATGTTCTTCGAACTCATTATGGAACATTTTTCTATGAATCAAAATTGAATGAACTGAGAAATGTTTTAAATGCTTTCTCGGAATACATTCCAAATATGAAATATTCAGCAGGAATGAATTATTTAGTATCGATATTGCTATTCAATATGGATGAAGAAACTGCTTTTTGGTCATTGGTCGCACTTTTCAACAAACCAATTTACAGTCAGACATTTTTAGGTGAATCTGGTGTTTGGAACAAAGAATTATCTTTATTTGATAATCTTTTAAAGAAATTTTTACCAAATTTAGTTAATAAATTCGACATGACTTCCATGGCAAATTTATGGATTATTTCATCATTCAGTTATTCATTTCAACCAGAAATTTCTTGTCGAGTTTTTGATGTGATTTGTTATGAAGGTTTTAATGCAGTTCATAGAATAGCTATATCATTGTTGCTGATTTTAGAAAAGGAAATGATGAACAAAACTTGGGATGAGTTGTTGGTTTATATCAACAATGAAATTCCACAAACTTATATTGATGGAAATAAACTGATGAACAAAGCATATTCTTTGAACATGAATGATTTATTCATTGATAAAATCAGGAAAGAAAGCAAATATAAATAACTGTTTTGTTATTATGTTTAATCTTTAAGGATATAAGGTATCTAACAAGCAAAGTGGCGCAGAGGTTAGCGTGGTGGGCTCATAACTCACAGGTCGTAGGATCAAAACCTACCTTTGCTATATCTTTTTTTTTTTTACCAACCAAAAAAAAGGTGTTTTTCAATTTTTTTGTGAGAGAATTTCATGTTTTATTTTTTTTTGGTTTTCAATTCTTCAATTGTTTTTCATTGGTTGGAACCATTTGTCAAATTTGGCTGAACTATGGGCAATGATGAGATAACAAATTTGATTATTATGAATGGTTCAAAATTTATGAGAGCAGGACTGTCAGGAGATTGTGCTCCAAGGTCTGTGTTTCCAAGTTAAAGTTGCAAAAAAAATTAATTCTTTTTAGTGGTTACACGAAGAAACAATTCAATACCTGAAGTGAAAGAACAGATTTTTATTGGTGATGATGCAACATTAACCAAAGGACAAAAAGTTCTGACTCATCCTGTTAAACAAGGAGTAATCACAAATTTTGAAGAAATGGAAAGAATTTGGGACTACACTTTTCAAGCAGAATTACGTGTTGAACCAAAATTATGCAATGCTTTTCTTGGAGAATCTATGACCAATTTGCCAAGATCACGTGAAAAAATAGCTGAAATCATGTTTGAAACTTTTAACCTCAATGGTTTATACATTCAACAAAAGTTTGTTTTTTTCCACTTTTAAATTTTAGTTCACCTTTATCTCTTTATGCTTCTGGTAGATCAACTGGAACTGTTGTTTCACTCGGTAGTGATATCAATTCTGTTGCTTGTATTGATGGATTAAACTGTTTGTCGAATGCAGTGTTCTCTAATGTCTCCGGAAATAAAATCACAGAATATTTAGGAGATTTATTGAATCTTGAGAGTGGTATTGAATTCAAAAATTATTCAGAAAAATCACATTTAGAATATGCAAAAGAAAAATTATGTTATGTTGCTTTGGATCCAAAAATTGAAGAAAAAAAGAACATTTCAAGAGTTCATGACTTATCTTATGTACCTTTTACTCTGTATAATTCTACATTTCAATGCACTGAACCACTTTTCAATCCACATTTGATTGGATCAACTTCAATGTCGATCCAAGAAATGATTTGGAATTGTATCACAACAAAACCAGGAAAATTGCAAAAAAATTTATTCAAGAATATTATAATTGAAGGGGCTGGAAGTATGTTTCCAGGCTTTTGTGATAGATTGAAGTTTGAATTGCAAAAATTGAATTCTTCATCTCAAAACATCAAAATCATAGCACCACCTGAAAGAACATTTTCTAATTTCATAGGTGCATCAATTCTCACAAGTTTTGACACATTTGAATCTCAATGGATGTCTTCAATAGAATACAGGGAAAACGGATGTTCTTTCATCAATCAGAAATGTATAGCATCACCAAAATTTGAACCAAGTATAAATGTAAACTTATTTGAGATCAATTCAACAATTGGAAATTCCAAAAAAGCAAAAAATTTGAACTTTCATTTTGAATAGAATTTTCCAATTCTATGGTTTCATATTTAAAGAGAAGTAACAAAAAATCAACTGAATTTCCTGTTTTTCATTAAAAAAATCAACTATAATTTAATTTCTATTTATAACCAATCAAATTGTTTCATGTCTCTTAATTATGATGAACTGCAAGGATTGGTAATTATGAATAACTCACGATTGATGCATGCTGGATTTTCAGGTGATGATTCTCCACGTGCGGTATTTCCAAGTAAGAATAAAAAAAAAATCTAAAACAAAAAAAAAGCTGTCACTGGATTCATAAAATATAAAGCAGCTACCCTTGGAGCAGGTCAAAAAAGTGAATTTGTAGGTGATGAAGCTATCTCAAAACATGCTATTCTTAACCTTCAATACCCAATTCAAAAAGGAATCATCACAAACTTTGACGAAATGGAAAGAATCTGGCACCACACATTTTATAATGAATTGTGCGTTGCACCAGAAGAACATCCTATATTTATGAGCGATTCTCCAGGAAATACACCTAGAAATCGTCAAAAAACGATGGAAATTATTTTTGAAACTTTTCAATCTCCAGCATTTTATTTAGAACAAAAGTATGAAATTGTTGATATTTAAACTTTCATTAAGCTCCGTATTGACTGTAATTTCCGAAGGAAAAGAAACTGGAACAGTTGTTTCAATGGGACATGATTATTCATCAGTCACAGCAGTTTATGAACGTTCAACATTGTCAACTGTTGAAATGTCAGATGTTTCTGGTTCAATGCTATCTCATTACTTTAATGATTCAATAAAAAAAAAGACTGGTTTGAATTTCCTGAAGAGTTGGAATGATGATGAAATTTCATACATGAAACGTACATTGTGTTATGTTCCATTGAATGAAATGATGGAATTAGAAAATGTGGAAATGAAATCATTTGAACTTCCCGATGGAAGTTATATAGAATTGAAAAATGAGAGAATTCAATGTACAGAACCACTATTTGATCCAAAAAAGTACCAATCAAATTCAATTCCAATTCATCAGATGATTTGGAATTGCATCACTTCAAAACCAAAAGAGTTACATTCTGATCTATTTTCCAATATAATTCTTGAAGGAGGTGGAAGTTTATTTTCTGGTATTGAAGAGAGATTGCAATATGAACTGGAATATTTGAATTCTCAAAACTATTGTAATTACAAAATAAAGGTGACTGGAAGACCTGAAAGAAAGTATCATTCTTGGATTGGAGGATCAATAGTTTCTTCACTTTCAAGTTTCCAAGATTGTTGGATTGAAAAATCACGATATCAAGAAGAAGGATCAAATATTATCAACTGGCTGAATCCTAATATTCCTCAAATCGTTTATTCAATTCGCAAACAAGGTGGTTTGAAAATAGAAATTGTGAAATTCGTGAAAAGAAAACAAACCACTGACACAAACTTTACATTCGTTTGAACAATGAAATAAAGAATTGTTTTCATATCCATTCAAAAACATTCAATAGATATCCAAGTAAGGAAAAAATTTAAAGATTGTCGTCCAACCATTTCAGATTTTCGTGATGTGCATCAAACTACGAATTTAGTTTTTTCAGGATGAATCCAAATCTCTTTATTTAGGTTTTTTTTTATGGACTAAAATCAAAATGAATAAATTCAACTCAGAAAAGTATTCCTTGAATGAATTAATCAAATCTAAAAATGAAATCAACAAAAGTTTAAATCGTGTTGAACATTTAATGAAAGAATTGAAAACCAAAAATGCAAAATCAAAAAAGAACATTATTTTCAAATCTTTTAATTCTACAAAAAGGATATTTCAAGAAACCAAAATGAAAATTCGTGAAGCAGATGTTACAGAAGTATTTATAAACGAATCAAAATTTGATGATTTAAAATTGGATTTCAAACAAATTGGAAGCAGATTGGATAAAATTGAAGAAAGTTTGAAAGTTTATGACAATGAAAATCAATTGAAAGATGATGAATTCCATCCAGAAGGAGAATCTTTAGACCAATCACTTTCGTTTATGCCTTCAAGAGATCAATATGCTTTATCATCAGAAGATTCCTCATATTTAGATACGCAATCAAAAATCCAACATGAGAAAATGGAACAAATGGAAATTTTAGAAGAAGAAATGAGAGGTTTGCATTCAGCCAATGTAGATATTCATCAATTGTTGACAGAACAAGGAGAATCTTTAATTGGCTCAAGTGATCAATTAGAATCAGCTACAAAGTATGTAGATTATGGGGTAACTGAAATAAATGCAGTAAGTCCATTTTTTTTTTTTATGATTAGACTTCAAAGTTAGATACATCAACAAAGTGCAAAATTATTTTGATTGTGATCATTTTGTGTTTGATTGTTATTGGACTTGGAATTTCAATTTTATTGTTCGCTCTTCCAAAAATTAAATAAAATCTGTCATTATCTTTTTGTTGTTTCAATATTGATCAATTTAATTCGAATTTACCATAATAATCTTCTGTATTTTTTTTTTCTTTTTTTGTTCCAAGGACTATACTGGTTACACTTGTCCACCAATATGGTGTAGAGTGTAGAATTTTAATCTGAGTTATGTAAGATTAATTTTTTTTTCAAATGTTCAAAAAATAAGCAGTTATAGATTACTCAAATGTCCACCTTCTTTAAATTTGTTGAAAATACAAATTTTTTGATGAAGCTCATTAAATAATACAAGAGTTGAAGGAAAGTCAGAGAAAGGATACAATTCAATTTTATTTTCAATATTTATTGTTTCATTGAATATCGCTTTATGAAGCAAAAAATTCACGGACTTGAGTGAACAATTCATGATTTTTGAATAACTGTTCAATTTTATTTCCAAAAGCAATCCATTCTATTACCATTTTTCCTTGTGCATGATAATTTTTCAACGAAGAAATATCAGAAATAAATTCGTCATAATACTCAGGTTTCAATGATGCTATTAACAGAAATATCTTTAAAAAAAAGTCAAAAAAAGAATCTGATACTCTTGTTGTTGCTATTTCAACACAAAATTGAATATCCAATTTTGATAAACTTGAAAGAATTAAACTGGTAAAGAAAGGTTCAAATTTCAACCAGCCAAATAATAATTTCAATGAAACTCTCCATTGATTTTTAAATGGATCAATGTTCACACCATACCTGACAAAATATTCTAATTCTTTTAAAAAATATTCAGCAGTTATTCTGAAAGCTTTCAAATCTTGGACAGTAGACCAAACGATTAAATTGACTCTTGTTGGTTGATTCATCAAACAAAAAAGTTGAAAATCTACACTTGCTGTTAAAGTTAATGAGACTGCTAATTTTTTTCCATCAGGAAAATAAAATTTCCATATTTCATCCATGAAGGTATAAATGAGAGCTGATTTTATAGATTGGAAAGTTTCTCTCATTTCTTTGAAATTTTGAACTGCTGTTTCAATAGTATTATCTTTCTTTCGAAAGTTATCGTATTTCAATTTTACAAATGCCAATTCTTTTGCAGTCAATTTTGTCGATATTTCTTTTTTATTGATTTTTGCTTCATAGGAATCATACAATAAATCAAATTCCATTTTCATTTCTTCATTAAGAAATTCATTTTGACAGATTCTTTTAAAACCTTCTTTATTCAATTTCAAACCATCAAGAGATTCATTTTTCAAAATGAGATATTTACAAAGTTCAATTTGAACAATTGGATAATTGAATAATTTCAGTTTCTCTTTGATTAGTTTTTCATCAGCAAAACGTTCAAAAATAAGTTTCATTATATTTTTGATGTTTTTGTAATGACACTCAATAGAAGAACAACTTGCTATTTTCTTACAAAAGGTGTTAGTAATTTTTTTTCTGAACAGATTACTCTGATGATGAAACAATTCTTTTTTGGTGGTTCAATAGTCAACACATTTTTCATTTCAAGAATTGCATGGAAGATGCTCATTTTATTTCTTACAGTGTAAGGATGAGTAATTTCTTGTTTAAAAGGATTTTGAAAAAATGAATTTAAACCTAATTTTGCAGGTCCTTTAAATGCAAAATTAGTTGATTTTTCATTGAATAATTTGAAAGTTCCTAAATTGAGAAAATGTATTATCAAATCATCAATAAGTTTAGATTCAATCTCAATAACTGCCAAAATGATATTGAAAGCACGAGTTGGAATTGAAGTATCATCAAAGAAATCAGAATTTCCCACAACACAATTGAAATTTTGTTTAACAATTTCAATAGGTTCTTCATAATTTGGATGAAATAATCCAAATGTAAATTTCAATAATTCAATATTTGGAATTTCTTCATTGATTTCAAACTTCAACCATTTTTTTGCATGAGGAATGAATTTTTCATCATCTCCTTCTAATTTCTCAATGAGTCTAAACAAACTCGGTCTTTCATCGAATTCTATTGACAAATGATCAAAAAGCAACTTTTTGTTCTTTTTTTCTTTTGTGGCATCTATTAATTTCTCATAGACTTCTTCATCAACACCATATTGAGCTTTCAAAATATCAAAGATTTTAAAATCATAAAAGAAATCACAACTATCACCTTCTGTCCAATTTAAGATATTCTTTAAATGAAAATATTTTAATTCATCTTTGAACATTTCCAAAAGATCACAATGATGTCCAATTTTATACCCAATCTTGAAAATGGTTTCAAATTTACTGAATGATAAATCTAATAATTTTGTATTTTTATGAGCTGATAAATATAACTGAAACAATACCAAATTCTGCTTTTTAGTTGGTTCATCCAAAAATAATTTTAAATGATCAGCAATTGTCTCCTTTTGATCATCTTTTAAAACATCTTGGTCAATTAAATCTGTTGCATCATCAAATTGTTTCAATTCTATTAATAATTTAATTTGATTATAATATTCTTTCACAGCTTGACAATAAAAAATGCATTGTTGTTTTTCACCATTTTTTATCATGTACAGTATTCTTCTATTGATTAATGATCTTTGTTCTTCTTTGTAATTGGAAATTGCTGTTTTATCACCTTTTAAAACATCTACATGAAGTAAAAATGATTTTTTGAAGTACCTTGTAATAATGGATCATCCCATGAAAGATTCAATGATACTAAAATATCTGTAATTCTTGATAGTTTTTGAGCAGAATCCATTCTATTTTCAATGGTTTGGCAAATGTTATCAAATTCAGAAGCAAGTTGATTTTTTTTTTCTTTGTTTAATTGTTTTAAATTATGTTTTTCGATTCTATCACATATTTGAGTGAACAACTAGTTGGTTAATTACTTAAATTTTTTTACTGTATAATATTCAAACTGATCACTATCACGAACAAAACAGTCATTATTTCTGCGATTAGATGCTGTAAAGAATGGAATTGCTATAGTAATTAATATATCCAATGATAAATCTTGTTTTTCATTATCAAAAAATCTGTCTGCAATGTTAATGTAATCAGTCAAAAGATCTTCAATAGTTTCAATATAAATTCCATGATCTAAATAATTTTCTATCAATAAATCCATATGATTGACAACTTGATCAAAATTTATCGGCTTTAAAAATTAAATTTTTGATTGGCTCACGTATTGAATTTTTTCAGCAATTGGAAGAATTTCAAAAACTTCTTCATCTTTCATTTCTTCATCTTTTTCAGTATCTGAACCTGAATCTTCCTGTTTTTCATCATTTTCTTTTTCCAAATTTTCATTTAACTTCATATTCAATTCATGAAGAAATTTAGCATTTTCATTTGTAATTTGAAATAAAGTTTGTTGTAAAATCTTTTTTGGGCAATTTTCTATCCTCTCTTTAAGTATTTGATAATCAACAACTGATTCTGGATTCTTCAAAAAAGCTAAAACTAATCCACAAATATGGTGACATAACAAGAAAAATTTTTCACATGTTTTACATTTTCCTTCAAGTATTTTTTCTTTTTCATCATCAAAAATAACTTGATACACTTCATTGTGATACATTCCAGAAAGACTATTTTCATTTATCACTAAATTAGTGAAAAAGGGCCATATTTGTAAACCAGATGAAAAACTATCTTCACCAGAAAAAAGAACTAATTCATCTTCAAGTGACAAATTTTTTTTTTCATCATTAACTTCAACTACGATTTTTTTTTTCTTTTTTTGATTTTCAATCATTTCTTGCATATTTTTTCTTTGTTCTTCAATGGATTGTTGAAGTATTTTATCTGAATTTTGATTTCTTTTTTTTTTTGAGCTCATTGTTGCTCTTTAGTTTTTAGGAATTGATTGGTGGAAAATAGTTGATAGAATGAAAATCAAAAAAAAAAATGTCCAAAAGAGATCGAGAAGACTATTATGATCCAAGAAAAAAACAAAGAAGTGAAGGTGGTAGAGATGACAGAAGGTATTTCTTCTTCATCTTTTTTTGAAAGTTTTAGAGGAGGATATGAAGGTTCCAGAGGTGGTAGAAATCAAAGAGGAGGGTTTCAAAGAGGTGGTTATCAAAATTCAAGAGGTGGATATGGAAGGTTTTTTTTTTTTCTTTTTTTAATTTTTTTTTATAAAAGTAGTCAATACCAACAATCCAACCAAAACTTTCCACAACTTCAAATAGTTAAAATAGGTATTTATTAATATGAACATATCATTAATACTGCATTTCAGATCCAAATAATGTCCAAGGAGGTCAACAAATAGACTTGATTACAAATTATTTTCAAATAAAAGAAAAAACAATTGGAAGTGTAGTATCAATATGAAGTCATTTTTGAACCTCCAGTAGTAAATATAACAAAAATTTTTTTTTAAATTTTCAAAAAAGGAATTTAGTAAAATTTGTCTTGTCCGTCAATTTCTGGGTGGAAAATTTGATTCAAAAGATTTAATCTACATATATGATAGAGAAAGTACTTTATACAGCGCTTTTGATTTTTGTAAAAAGAAGAAGAAAGCCTTGTAATCTTAAATGAAAAATCAAATCAAAAAATGATATTGAAAAAAACAAAGAAAATTGAAATTAAGAAATTAGACAAGGTAAAAAAACAACTAATACTCATAGAAACACAGGAAATTTTGATGATTTTCAACATCCTACTGAAAAATGAATTTAACAAAATTCATGGTTTGAGAAACTTTGGAAGAGGTCTTTTTGATTTCGAACAAAAACCTAAAAGTGTTGGTGGTATACAAATTTTGAAAGGATTTGAAGGTGGTCATATTCACACCAATTATGGATTGTTCTATAGATCAGATGTGATTTTTCGTTCAATGCAAGGTATAACATTCAAAGAAATGCTTGAAAGATCACCAAGTCTGATATCTTCAACAGCTTTTAAAGTCTATTTGGTACATACAAAGAAAGTTCAACAAATTGATTTTATTGATAAAACAAGAGGTCCATCCGATAAATTCTCAGACAGACAAGGTTTATAAGATTTCTTTTTCACATTTTTTGAAAGGAGGAGAAAAAACATTTGCTCAATACTATAAGGAAAGATATAATATTGAACTCATGAAAGATCAACCAATGCTTGTTAAAAAACGAGATGGAAGAGAAGAAGTTTATCCAGCACGTAATGATTTTTTCTTTTTAATTTTTTTTAGAACTTGTAATCATGTTAGGATTACCTGATCATTTGAAGAATAATAATCAATTCAAAAGAGATTATAAATCAGCAACTATGATGAGTATCCAAGAAAGAGCTTCGACTATACAAAAAATGTTTGAAGACAGTTCAAAGAATGAAAACTTTTCTTCCTATCTTGGAAATTGGAATATGGAAATGGATCCAAAAATGGTCTCATTAACAGCAAAAGTTTTAGAAAATAATACTGTCGAATTTGGAAGTGGAAAAACTGAAAAAGGAATTAGTTGGGATTGGAGAGAAAAAAAATTAAAAATTGCACCAAATATGATACAAAACTGGTTCATTATTTGTCCAAAAGGAAAAGGACGTGATATTGAATTCAAATTTCTTCCTCAATTTCATAAATTCTCAGGAAACATTGGATTGGAATTCAATAGTCGAGTACAAGTGATAGAAACTTCTGATTATGCAGATTGTCTGAAAAAATGTCAAAGAAAGGATGATGAATTTATTTTAATCTTTCTTGATAGAGAAACTCAATACCAAGAAGTTCAAAAAATTGTGAAACAAAATTCTCCAGTGATTACTCAATGTTGTTTAATGAAAACCTCTCAAAGAGACAAAGGATTGGCTTCCATTATCACTAATTTAGCAATACAAATCTCAACAAAAATGGGTGGAACTCCTTGGGATGTCAGAGGTATTTGTAGGATTCCTACAATGTTCGTTGGGATTTCAACTGCTGTTAAAGATACTCTAGCATTCACTTCAACTTTTGGTGAAAATGGAGGAAAATTATATTCGAAAGTAGGCAAGGAAAAACAACTCTTGGAGTTCTTTAGCTGTGGACTTGCACAATTCTTCAAAAAGGTCAATGTATTTCCTTTTCAAATTGTTTTATACAGAGAAGGATTAACTGAAGGAGTTGAGAGTCAAGTATCCATTCATGAAATTAAATTAATTTCCGATTTCTTGAAAGAAGCTTTGGATGAAGAAAACAAACATAGAACCATTGCAATGCGTCCTGTTGAGATTGCATATTTGTCTTGTTCAAAGAACAATGTCACCAGATTTTTTTCACAAAAACAAAGTTTAGTAAATCCACCATCAGGAACAGTTCTTGATCATACTATTATTGATGATGGTTTCTTTTTGTTTGCTGCTGATGTTCGTCAAGGATCTGGTTCACCTGTTCGTTTCAAAATCTGTTTTGATGGATTACAAAACCCAAATGGAATTTCTGATTTACAATCTGTCAGATACAAATTATGCTATGGATATTATAATTGGAATGGCACCATTCCTGTTCCAAGTGTTCTCAAGTATGCTGAAAAAATTGCAAGACAATTCATCAATAATAATCTTGTTGAAACAGATGATCTCAAACCTTTACAAGACAAAATTTTTTACATTTAAATTGATAAATTTTTGTTTTTTGTTCATGTTCAAAAATTTAAGCTTCCAAAATTTTTCTCCAATCATTTTGTTCCAGTTTTTGACTCAATCAAAAACCATGAAGTTGAATTTTATTTTGCTTTCCTTGGTTTCATTCATTTTGATAATTCAAGCTGAAAAAACATACTTTCATGATGTTAAACATACAGGAAATGTTTTTTGCAATTCCTCCTCTGCAGTTGGAACAGCTGTAAAAAAAAATTGAAAAAAATAATTTTTTTAGATTGAACTTGACAGATGCGGAAGAGATCAAGGTGGTCAAATATACTCCATTTATTCTTGTAATGGTGATAGATATACATTAAAAACATGTATGGATCCAGAATGTAAAAAGTGTTACCACAGTAGAAGCGGACATTTAATGTGCATCAAATTACCGAATGTATCTTATGAGAGAAAATGTGGACCTATGCCAAGATGTGGTGATGAAGGATTTCATTTGGATTCTTTTGGTAAAAATTGTAATGAAAATGAACAAGTAAAAACAAAGTACTTTTCAAAAGCAACATGCGAAGTTGGAAGACACAGAATAAGTGGAAAGGTTTATAACTCAGTTTTGATATCTTGGAACAAAGCAAAAAAAATTGTTAGCTTGAGACATTCGAGAAGAACAAATTGTGAAAAAAATGATCAAAATGTTTATAATGAATATCAACTGAACAAATGTTATAATGTTCCAAAATTTGGATTTGTTAAATTTTATAAAGAATAAATTATTTTATTTTTCCGTCGTCAAGTCACAAAAAACATTTCATTGGTTCATTTGTTTTCAACGTATTTTTTGTGAAGCAGATAAAATGTCGGACAGTGGAGGAAATTTGACTCCTCTGAGCGAAACAACTGAGGAAAATCAAATTTTAAACGTTGAAGAAAAAGAGTTGTCAAGAGAAGAGTTACTTTGTCAGTTGGAAGATTCAGATTTCAAAATCAGAGGATTAGAGAGACAATTAAGAGACTCAAAGAAAAAGTTAAAGAAAATAAATGAAGTTTTTAAATCAGATGAATGTCGTTTGAATGAAGTTATCGAGAATTTGACCTTGAAATGTTCCTTTTATGAAAAAATAATTGAAGAGTTAGAACCAGAAACTAATATTCAAGAGTTACGTGAGAAGGTACATGCTGAAGTTGAAAAATCAAAAAATTTCGATAAACTGTCAGAAGTTGATTACGAAATTCAAAGAAATAACAATTTAGAAGAAGTTTTGAATCAAAAGAATTCACCAGGAGTAGGATATATAAAATCAAACTCATTACTGTTTGCTCCAAGCCCAGATTCGGATGTAACTTTTTTTTTTTCTTTTGACATTTTTTGAAAGGAACAACCTTTGTCACCAAAAAAATCAAGTAAATCAGTTTTAAACATGTTTGGTCTGAACGAAAAAATACCACTTTCACCAAGGCTTGAAAAGAAAAATTCAGCAAACATGGGAAAAAAAAAAGAAAAAATGACAGAAGTCTTTGTTGTTGAAGATGAAGACTCTGATGATGAAGAAACAGAATTTAGTGAAAATGATATGAACCAAATGATGCAATCTGATGGTGAAAAGAAAAACAAAGAAGTTGAATTTAGTGAAAAAATTATGAACAGTTTACAAGTTGGTATTAAAGTTTCAGTAAGAATAAAAAGTATTTAACAATAAGATGAAAAACCTAAAACAGAATGATTTTTTGATTAAACAACAAAACAAACAAAATTTCAATTTTAAATCTTTTGGAAATGATTCATTTTCCAGTTTAAGAGAATCAGCTGGTGTAACAGAAGAAGAATTTATTAAATCTATATGTGAACAAAATATGAAAGTTATTATAACTCCTGGGAAAAGTGGTGCTTTATTATTTTTTACAGCGGATCGAAAATTTGTTTTGAAAACTGTTTCTGTCACAGAAAGAAAATTTCTTGAAAAAATTTTGAAAAACTATGAACATCATGTAAAATCAAGACCAAGTACAACTATTGTTAGATTATTAGCTCTTTATAAAATTACAATCAACAAGGCTTCGATTCAATTGATTGTGATGGAAAATGTGTTTCCAATAAAACCAAAAATAGTTTTTGATTTAAAAGGTTCATCAATTGGAAGGTCAGCCACAATAGAAGAAAAAGCGTCAGGTGGAATTCTCAAAGATAATGATTTATTATCATCAGATCTTCGAATTAAAATTGCAGAAAATTTCAAAAAAGAATTCCTTGAAAATTTGACAGAAGATTGTAAATTTTTGGCAAATAATGAAATCATGGATTACTCAATGTTATTGGGAATTGATGAAGAACCTGAAAATGAATTTGAACAAACTGTTAAAAATAGATTTACACATTTAAAAAGTGTTGAAGGAAATCAACATTATTATTTGGGTATTATTGATATTTTACAAAAGTGGAATTTGAAAAAGAAAGCAGAGGTTCAGTACAAGCAGACTTTATTACAAAATGATAAATCAAAACTATCAGCAATGCCTCCGAAAGATTATGCAAACAGATTCTTAAATTTTTTGAATGAATCTGCAATTTTTGGTGTACAAAGTGAAACAATATAATATATAAATATTTTTTAAGAACGAAAATAGTACCAGTAAATTTAGAATTTTTCAATTTTTCAAAAGACTTTGAATAGGGAATTCACCAGTACAAGGTAATTTTTCATTGAAGCCATTGATCCTTGGTTCTATTGAAAATTTTTTCTGTTTGACAAATGGTTTTTCTTTTCCTCTTCATATATCTATAAATAGAAAAAAACTGGTTTGATTGGTGGAAATTTCAATGAAACAAAGCTTTGACTGTTTGTTTTTTTCCTCTTGGTATTTCTTCCTTTGACTCTGTATGCTCAAAGTTGTGGAAACTACAATAATTGTACTTCTTGTGCAACAAACAGCTGTAGTAAGTCAATAAAACAAACTGAAGTTTTAGAATAGTGCACCTTGTCTCAAACTTGTACCAACTCGACAACAGTTTGTAAAACTTTCGAAGTTTCATTTGGAGGTTCATTCTCTGAATCTGTTGATGCACATATTCGTCCAGAAATAAGTAATATAACTTGTACCTTAGAAATTAAATTATTTCTGTCGGAACATATTTTCATCAAAAGAACGGATATGGGTTAAAAAGAGCTGTTTCAAGAATGGGATTATTATTTTGGAAATGTCTTAATTTATAAACCGGAATTTCTTAAAGCTAATCTCACAGATTTTCCAATACGATTCACTGACTTATCAACCTATGGAATCGGTCCTGGATATAAATTAGGTTTTGTTCTTCAATATGAGCATCCAAAAACAAGAAAAGTTTTTTGTGATGCAGTTCTTTCTCAACAGGAACTGACCATCAAAAATGGTTTCAGTCTAATTTATGAAAATGCAATCATTTGGATCGGTTTTACTATTTTCTGTATTTCATGGGTCTTATTGATGATATTCAGTTGTATTTGTCAATTTAAAGATTCTTCAAAACTTTCATTTCAGTACTTTCGCTGTGGAAAACAGTTCAGAAATATTGTTGGATATGATCATGAAATGTACTTTAACTATTCATGTTTCATTCTAGTTTCAATTATATTCATTTTTTTTGTATCATTTTCAACGTTAATTCTGGCAGATCTGACCTCACAATATGCATTCAGGTATCATGGTGCTTATAGTGCTCTTTCAATTTCAGCAGTTGGATCTCATGATTATATTCAAGGTATAATTCATTTTGGGATTGGTTTATTCTGCTTTGGGTACTTTATTCATTGCATATGTTATTATGATATATTCTTGTTTTACAGGAAATAAAAATAGATATTCAATCATAATTGATCATATTCCAAAAGAATTGGATGAAGAGATATTGTAGAAAATATTTGTTGATGAATACGCAGAAGAATCTGTGCTAGAGGTTTGTAAATTATATGATGAATCAAAGACTTCAAAATTATACAGCAAAGCAGTTCGAATTTCCCATAAAATCAATGAAATCAATGATAAATTGGAGAATGAAAATGATGAAAAATTAATAATGAAAGATCAATTGATTTCTGATTTACAAAAAACACGGAATGATATTCAAATTTCACAAGAGAAATCAAAAGATTATGAGAAAGCAATCATCACATTTTTTCATTCAAATGTGGTGCAGAACTGTTTGAAACAACTGCCAAAAGAATTGGAATTGTTCAAAGCTAAGAAAATATCGTATTATGAAGATGATATCATTTGGTTCAATCACCAAAAAAGTTACATTGAAATTGGAATCAAAATTGCAGTATCATGGTTTTTTTCGTTGATCATCATTTTTTCCTTGATTTTCGTTGCTTCACTGCTATTCTTCTTTCAAATTGCTATTTTTGGGGTTCGTTCAATATTCAATGATTTTATTTCGATTTTATCCTCAAATGGATACACAGTATTTGATTATTTTCCAGGGTCATTTTTCTTAGTTTTTCCAATATTGGAAATAATAAACCCAATATAATATCGAAAGAAAGAATTATTGAATGAAGAATATACTTTATTTCATTCTTTCTTTCATTTATTAAGAATAAGAAAATGATTCCAATTGAAAAAAGGGAATTTTCAATTGAAAATAAGAAATATTTTCTGCTTAACTTTTTCAGCTGAATATTATGCGAAAAATATGATGCTTTTATGATGACAGTATCGTTTATTCCAATTGTTCCAATTTCAGTTTCAATTTCACTCTTTTTTTTCTTTCTGGATGTGTTTCTCACAAGATTAGAAATTATTTATTTTTACAAAAAAGGAGGAAGTGAGTAAGTCAAAATTTCTATTTTGAATGATTTCAGTGATCGAACTCTAACAATGATTCCAATGATCATTTGCATTTTTTTATCTATTCTTTCATATTTGATGAATTTGTTAACTTCAGAAACAGTAAAAGGCATGGTTGATTCTCTGATGTATAATTCAAGAGCCACTGGTGGGTTCCTGATGATGCTTATCAGTGTGTTTTGCGGCACATTATGTTTGACAACTTTTCTTATTTTCTTACTCTTCAACATTTTTGATTTGAAATCAATCATCCAAGGGTTTATATACAAATCAACCGAAAACAAGAAACAAATTTAGGAACAAAGCGAAACGAGAATACTTGAATATTGATTATGAAATAAAGAATGTTAAAACAAAATGAATAAAGAATTGTTTTACTCATAATCAATTTTAATTTTATCTTTTAACTTCTATTCAAGTCAGGCTGTTTAGCTCAGTTGGCAGAGCATTAGTCTTGTAAACTAAGGGTCATGAGTTCGATTCTCATAACAGCCTAATTTTTTTTTATTTTCACAAATCATAAGAGAAGTTGAGACGATCTTTTTTTCAAGTTTTCTTTTAAACAAATTGATCTTTTATCTTTACATCAAAATTTATTTATTTTTTTCTGTCTCCAGTGAATGCAGGTGTATATGTTTGCATTTCTGGATTTTCAGCCAATTCTTCTCCTCTTCTCTTCACTAATTCCTTTTTATTTCTTGCAACTACTTGAGCTAAGTCCAAAGGAAGATATCTTTGATCATGTTTTGCTAAACATAAAACTGCCTTCATTTGATTTGGTCCAACCATGAAACCTTCACAAACACCTCCTGTACCTTCAGTAAACATATCAGGAAGTAAACCTTTGTAAGAAACTTCAATTTCGTTTGCCAAATCAGTCAAAACAAAATTTGTTAAAAATGAATTTGGATTATGTCGAACAGAACCAATTTTAACAAGTCCACCTAATTTAAATCTTCTATTTGGTGGATACATTTCTAGATTCTCCAAAACCTACAAAAGTGTTAAATTTCGATTTTTTTTTTACTTCAGTTGGACTAACATAAACGTTGAAATATTTTTGATTGTTTTGAATGAAACTAAAAGAAATAAATGAACATAAAATAATTCCAGCCATAATCAATGCATATTTTTGATTTGAAGTTAAAAATTTTTTTTTTTGTTTTTTTTCTTTCTTCAAAATTTCTGTTGAATATTTTTTGTATTGATTAAATAATTTTGGATTTATAAATTGTTTAAATTTCAAAATTTGATTCACTTTTCGAGTGATGGACAACAATTCTCTTCCTCTGAGCATTTTTTGTTCAAAAATGAAATAATTGGTTCGGAGATTTAATAACCAATAATAATTTATTTTTTTTTTTCTACTTTTTCTTCAGTTGATCTTTCATTTAACCAGTCAATAATTCTTTTATGAGAAGTAAAAACAGTTACATCATGAATAACATTGTGTTGGCATCCATGATATTCTTGATAAACCACATCATCACATGAAACAGATTGCCAGAGTTTTTCAGCACCTTTTTTTTCGACAATTTGATCTTCAACAGATTGTAATATGAGCATTGGTGTTTTCAATTTTGTCATATTTTGGTTTAAATCTTCTTCCATTGACAGTAATTCACGACCAAGTGTTGATGGAACAAAAGCAAATCTTTCTTTATGATTTTCCAATTTTTTTTGAATTTTAGGTAAAGAAGTTATTGTTTTATAATCAAGTTGTTTAGCATTAAACACAGGTACAAGATAACTTGAAGCTTTTATCAATGGTAACAAACCAGCATTTGGTTTTCCTGCTGCGATAATAGCAGGAGCAACAACAATACAACCACCAATTTTTTGTGAGAAATTAGTTGGAGGATGAAGTAACATTTCTAAAACTGTGCTTCCTCCCATTGATAAACCAAATAAAAACATTGGTAAATTTCTCAAACGGTCTTGATACTTGTGTAACATACGAAAAATAAAAAACCATCCATTTTCATAGAGTATTTTGAAATCTGAAATATCACATTTTTCATGTCCGTATGATTTACCATGTCCTTGTTGGTCCATCATGAAAACTTCGTAATTTTCTAAACATAAATTATTTGCTAATGCGCCATAGAAAGTGGATGATTCTCCAAGTCCATGAAATAAAAAAACAACTCCACTTTTCTTTTTAATGTTTTTTTTTTGTTACCGTGGTTTTTCTTGTTTGATGTGTCTGTAAAAAAGTGAAATTCCTTTGTGAGCTGAATTATCTGCATCTAGTCTTGCTTCAATAAGTTCTGAATTTGGGTATTCAGCTTTCCAGTCAAAGTTATCCAAAAGGTATTCAGTTGCTTTTTTTACAGCTTCTTCAGACATTTTGTTAAGAAAAAAAAAAAAAGTTGTTGATTGGACCAATAAAAAATTATTGGAGGTTTAAAAAAAGTTAAAAGTTAAAGTTGAGGAGTTTAATAAAACTGAAGTTCATGTTACAGTTTGCTTCGGAAAAAATAATGTTTTATTTTTTCTTTGAAATTTACATTTCTTTTATTCGTCAAGTTTTTTTACATCAATTTCATCTACAGTGGCATATTTCCGATTTGAATTTCGGACATGATTTTTTAATTTTGGAGGTGTATTTGGAGCGGAGTTTGGAGCTGATTTAGTGTTTGAATTTTCAGAACCAGGTTCTAATGCTTCCAATAAGTCGTCAATTGTTTGGTCTGATGTTGAAACCAAGTACTTTTTTTCTTTCTTTTTTGGTTTATGAAGGTCCATTTTCAGCTTCTTTTTTCTTGAAGAGAAACAAACACGATTTGATTGGTCACTTACACGAAATTTATCAATTGACAGAATTGACAATTCCAAAGAATTTTTACATTTTAACTCTAATTGATTTTAATCTGAAATAAATTGGAGGAAAATTTATCCAATGAATTTGGTCAAAAAAAAAAGTTCAAATTTTACGATGAGTCAAACAACAATTGAACAAATGGAAGAAATTAATTTCAAGAAAAGAGAACTTGAAAATCATGATGAATATAATGCAAAGAAACAAAAGGTTTGATTTTTTTGTGCCAACTCGAAAAAAGATCGACGAAAAATTATTTTCCGACCCAAATCAACCAGAGGAACCTCAAGATGACATTAATCACTCAATAATAAATAATTATGATGAAAGTGAATCAATTGAAGAAGAATTTCCATCTCAAGAAGAAATAGTTACTCCAGAAAAACACAATGAAGTTTTGGTTGAAGATGAACAACTTTTAGAAATTAAAAACAGAATTGAAGTCATTTGCGAAAGAGCTAATATACTCCAAAGCCGTTTGAAACTAATCTTATTTTTTAAAAGTCACCACAGAAATTATGGAAGATGTTACAAATTTTACCAATGAATTTCTTGAAAACTTCACAGAATTAGTTCAAAAAAGAACAGAAAAGAATGAAACTTTAATAAAAGAAATTTCAGAAACCATAGAATCAAATGAAAAACAAAAACAAAAAATTGAAAAAGCAGCACTTTTATCAGTGAATTTAAATGAAAAACTTGAAGAAATTTCAAAAATGTAAAATATAACAAATTCATTTTAACAAAAAATTTATTCAACTACTGAAGAAGTTTCTTTTTCTTCTTTTAAATCTTCTTGTTCATTGTTGACAACTAAATCTTCATTCAACACTGATGTATTTTCGAGAGTATCATCATCTTGTTCCTTTAATTGTTGATGTGTTCCTTCTTGTTGATTTACATGTTCTAATACACCTAATCTTAAAAATACCTTCTCAATTTTTCTGTAGAGTTTATCTTCAAAAGTTAAATTTTCATCTTCAGTTTCAACTAATTGTTGAAAACCCTGAGCGACTTTATAATCATAACTAAATTTAAAAACAACAACAATCATTGATAAAAGTATTGAAAAAGATAAAAAAGCAATGTCTGCAATTGAAAAAGCTATTGGAATTGCAACCACTTGTAAGATTTGAAAAGGATCGATTTTTATAAACGCAAATGAAATTAAACAAATTGCAGCAAAAAATAAAGCAAGTGAACACCAAAGTGAAGTGAATGATATCAACTAAAAAAAATAAATTTTTTTTTTTTTTCTTTTACACCAACCAACAATAATTCTTGAATAGATCTATAACGAATTCTATCAATAAAAACTAATCCAAAAATTCCAACAAGAGATATAATTATTGGAGGAATTGAGCAGACTAATGAGTACACTTGTGCAATAGTTTCAACAGTTGACAGTAAAACTAAAACATGTGCTTTTCTATAAAATAATAAAAATATGAAAAATCTTGTAACGTTGAACAACAAGATTAAACTAAAAATATAAATAGTGAAACGAATTAAATATAAAGTCAATTTTCCACGAAGAGGAGAAACCGTTTCTGTTTCTTCATGTGGTTGTACTTCAACCAAAGAGGTTTCTGGTTTGATTTCTTGAGATGGATTGACGTCTTCTTCAAATTGATTCATCTTTTGAAAACCAAAATGATTTGCCAATAAAAAATGATAATTTTAAAACTTGGATAAATATCAAATTTATCAACAAAAAATAAATAATTTGTGTTTAAAAAATTTGGAGTTTCCAATTTGTCCTTTTCGTCCAATCAAATTCTTTTTTACAAAACGAAAAACAAAACAATTTTGAATAAAAATGAGTACAATGTTTGAACAAGCAATGCAATTAAATGATGCAGACTTTGCAGTTTTCATGGAAAAAAGTAAAAGAATTGAGATAACAGATGTAGAAATTGATAGTTTAGCTGTTTTAAAAATTTTAAAACATTGTTCTGAAAATGAATTACAACATGTTAGTGGACAATTACTTGGTGTTGGTATTTCCGATACTTTACAAATCTCAAATTCATATCCAACAATCATCACAACAGAAGACGAAGAAAAACGTAAAATAACCACAAAACAAAAACTAACTTTTACATAGAATATGACGAAGACTCAAAATATCAATATCAAATGATGGACTGTTTACAAAAAATGAATGTTGAAAATAATGTTGTTGGATGGTATCAAAGTTGTTATTTTCAAAATTATTTGGATGCATCTTTTATTGAAACACAATATAACTTTCAATTAGATTATGTTAAAAAATGTGTTTGTATTCTTTTTGATACAGTACAATCATTATCAACTGGAATGTTAAAAATGAAAGCTATTCGTTTAACAGATTCATTCATGGAAGTTCTTCGTGAAGCTCATAAAACTCATACAAATCAATTAACACAAGAAATATTATCAAGATTAAAATTTGATCCAACTGATATGATTGAAGAGTTACAAATTACAATTACAAATTCTGAATTATTCTCAAAGTCACTTGTGAAAGATTCAATTATTCATGATGATAACAATCCAATTTTTATTGAAAAATTATTAGAGAATATAATTGAACACTCAGAAATGTTCATTCAAGAAGAAAATAAATTTCAATATTATCAAAGAAAAGTTACACAACAAAAAAAGAAAACAACTGAAGATGAATCAACTGCTCAAATTGCTGTTACTGGTGGTACTTCAACAGCTCCTGTTGCTACTACAACAGCTCCAGTTCATTTGTCTGTTGGTTCTTCAGCATCTGTAGTTGCTCCAAATAGATTAGAAGCTTTATTAATTTCAACACAAGTTAAAGATTCAATTGCTGAAATTGATGCATTAGTTTCCTTATCAAAAAAGAAAATGACTGTTACTGATAAAATTTAAATAATTATTTCAAAGTTTCTTTTTTGTTTTCTGCTTTAGTCATCATCACTACTTTAAATGATGAAAAATAATACTCATCCAATCAAAATAATGTCCTCCTTCACCCGAAGATACACAATAAAAAAAAAAAATTGGATAAGGTGGCCAAGGAACAATATACTCAGTACAAGATAAACAAAAAGATATTGAATACGCAATGAAATCACTTTACTGTGAAGACTATGAACAAGTTAATCAAATCATCAAAGAAATCAATTTTGTTAAAGAATTAAAACATCCAAATTTATTATCATATGAAGAAACTTTCATGAATTATGATGAAGAAAATGAAGTTTTGTCAGTCAATATCATAATGAAACTTTGTCAAGAAGGTTTGGAAAACACTGTTCACTGAAAAAACTTTAAAGGTGATTTGAACAAATATATTTTAAGAAATGAACTTGATGAAGATAAAATTATTGATTTTATGATTCAAATTTGTCAAGGTTTGGAATATTTACATAAACAAAATGTGATTCATCGAGGTGAGCCAAATAAAAAGAAATTTTAAAAACTAAGACATCAAACCTGAAAATGTTTTAATAAGTATTGAAGAGAATGAAATAGTTTTGAAAATAACAGATTTTGGTCTTTCAAAAAAAGTTTCAGAAATTTCATTTGCTAAAACTTATTGTGGAACTCTTTACTACAGTAAAAATATTGATTTATTTTAATTTTTATAGTTGCTCCTGAAATACTTTCTGGAAAATATGATGAAAAAGTTGACTTGTTTTCTGTTGGTTCAATGTTGTATTTCATGATGACAAAACAGAATAAATCATTCCATCATGAAGTTTTAAACGACAAAAAAATTCATAAAAAAAATAGAAAGTGAATGTAATGGATACTCAAAACAATTGATTTCAATGGTAATTCGTTTGTTAAATGTAATTCCGAATGAAAGACCTTCTTCAGCTGAATTATTGAAAATTTTGAAAAGAATGAAGGATAAAAAAGTGTTTGTTGTTGGGAGTATACCAAAAAATCGGTATGGGCACAGCTCACATCTAATAAATGACAAATTATATATATTTGGAGTTAGTCAAAAAAAACGTTTTTTTAACAAGCTAGGGTTACATTAATGACATTAAAAAAACGACAAATGAATCTCATGAGTTACTTTTAACAACCCTTGAATGGAAAAAACTGGTTGATGTTGAATCTTTGTTTGAAGGAATCAATCCATTTTCAAAATCAAATTCTAGTGATAAATTACAAGAAATCAGAGGTTGTTTACCATCTACAAGATGTTGGCATTCATCAACAGTATATGATAACTCATTTGTTGTAATGGGTGGTTGTGGTGATTATGAATACTTCAATGACATCTATAAGTACCAATATAATTTTCAAAAGTGGTTGAAGATGCCGATAAAATTACCAAAACTATTAGCCAAGCATTCGACCGTAAAATTTGAAGATTCATTGTTTGTATTTGGTGGAATGTTTTATGAAAAGAAATTCTTTATCAACAATGATTTATTTGAAATTTCTTCATTGAAAGACATCAAGAAAGTCGAATGTTCTGGCGATATTCCTTCAGAAAGATTTGGACATTCTGCTGTAGTCTATAATTCATGTATGTATGTTTTTGGTGGGCAAAATGAAAAGACAACAAACAATGAGTTGTACGAATTAAATTTTCAAACAAAGAAATGGACAAAAATAGAAACTGAAGGAGATTTACCAACAATTAGAACAGATCACACTTGTTTAATTTACAAAAATTCAATGATTGTTATTGGTGGCCTTGAATCATTTGATCACATTTCACAAAATTTATCTCAGAGATTGGTGTATCAGTATTTCTTTGAACAAAAGAAATGGAAATATATTGAATTCACAGGTGATTTTCCATTCAAATTATCACAACATACTTCAGTTTTAGTTGGTGATGAAATTTTTTCATTTGGTGGAATGAGTTAGAATTATAAATTGAATAATACTCTTTATTCGTTGAATTGTCTGAATTGGACATTTCAAAACTTGAATAATGATCAATCAGAGCAGATAAAAGCATGGCAAAAAGAACATTTCTTTTTGTGTCATGAATGTGCAAATCAGTGTAAGTTCAAATTTCATTAATGTTGTTGTGAAAGTGGTGTTTGGAATTTCATTCTATGGAACCAAAGAAGAGAACCTCTGTGCAGTGTGTTACAATAAATCAAATAAAAAAAACAAATTCATTCAAATAAATGACTTACTGCAAGCTTATCACCTTTCAAGTGGACATGAAAATCCGAGACCATCAGAAGGTAAAAAATACTCATTTTTCGTTTCTTTGAAAAATAAATTGAAAAATTCAAATAAAGAAATATCATCTGCTCATCACTCAGAATCATCTGGAATGAATTCAAATCAAGAATTGAAGTTGAAATTTTTTGAAAAGAAATTTCATGAGTATGATGAAAAATTTGAACTTTACGACAAAACTATAGAAAAATTAACGAAAGAGATCAAAAGGTTGAATGAAATAATTGAAAAAAAAGAATAAATTATATTTTTCCAATAACCAATCATATCAATTTTTTTACTTGATGCCGAGAATCGTTGACGGAAAAATTGTAGAAGATTTAGAATCACAAACACCTGCTGATGGTAATACACAAGCATCAGGTGGTGATTTTGGAATGTCACAAATGCAAAGAGGAATGAACAACTTCAGAATTGGTTTAATGGTATTTTTGATTTTCTTTTTTAACAAAACAGATTGGAATGGCTGTACTTATCGGTTTATTTTTTGGAATTAAAGCAATGTTAGTCTCTTTGGCAATCTCAGGAGTTATATATATCGCCATGACTGTAATTCTTTTTTTATTAAATTGTAGCCTGATGCAAGGACAAGAATTTCAAATTTGTTCAGTGGAATGTTTGGAGGTGGAAGTAGTAGTTCAACTCAAGAAACCAGAGGTACAACGAACTCAGGCCAAGGAAGAACTTTAGGTTCAAATATAAGAACCATGGCTGATCTTCCACCTGAACCAAAAAGGAGTTGATCTAACTCAAAGTGTGATTTTTTATTTTAAATTTGTTAGTGATTGTTAAATAAACACTGAGTGCATGAATCTTTCGAAATGAAAATTTTTCATATAAGTTGCATTGGCCATGAAACGTTTGAAAGCAAGAATCAGAAAAACTTGGGAATTAAAATTTTATTGAAAAAAATGGATTATTTTTCAACAAAAACAGTTTCAACACAAAAAAACTCAATGATTCAAGGAAACATCTGTTTATTCCACTATCAATTTTGTTAGTGCGATCGTTTTGGTGTTGAACATTATCAGGTGAAGCCCGCCTAGCTCAGTCGGTAGAGCGTTAGGCTCTTAACCTAACGGTCGCGGGTTCGAACCCCGCGGTGGGCTACAATTTTACTTTTTTCCCTGTTGGAATTTTACTGATTCTTTTGTGTGGGCAATTTTATGTTGAAAAGACACTATTTGGAACACAGTTTAAAAAAAAGATATAGCAAAGGTAGGTTTTGATCCTACGACCTGTGAGTTATGAGCCCACCACGCTAACCTCTGCGCCACTTTGCTTGTTTGATTCTTATAGCTAAAAGATAAAACATAATAGTAGAATTGGTTTTCGAAGGTTTCAATTTATTTTTTCTTTGAAATTTATTCATTGTTTTTTGTGAATTCCAAGTGGACCATGTTCATCGTACTCTTCAGAAGTCATACAATAATTTTTGAAAGAATCTAAGCTACTGAAAGCAACATAACCTTTGAATACAGAGGTATCATTATCAATTGATGAAAAAATATTGCACACCTTGCTTTTAGAAAGTTTAGATATTTCAATTTTTAATCTTTGATCAAAATTTTTCCAAACTGTATTTCCACCTGAAAGAACAATATTGGAATACATTTCTTTTTGATATTCACGTTCAGAATCTTCAATTAAATCAATAATAATACTTTGTAAATTATCAGAATTTCCAACAAATGTTCCATCAAAAAACCCTTCTGCACATAAGAATCTCTCTTTTGAAATTGTCAATTTATTTCCATCTGGTAATGTATATAGTTCATCTTCAACCTTTTCTTTTGTCATATCCAGTGATACATATCCAAATTTTTCTTTAATTTTTTCAATTTCATAGATTGCATCTTCATACTTGAAAATGACTTGTTGTGAGTAAATATTGAAAAATTGTTGTGTTAAATCATGACCAAATAAATAATCTAACATTTTAGTGTTGGTTTTTTTTCCTTCTTCAAAACTGGAGATATCATTTCCTCCATAACCACTATCAACAATAATTCCTGTGGTTAAGCCCATCGAAAACAGTGCCATTTTTGAAGTTGTTGAGATGTTCAAAGATGGAATTTCAAATTTTTCCATTGTTATTTGTGTTATTTTTTCCAAATCAGAATCACTCAATTGAGGGCCAACACTACAAAGAAAGTTATGATTTTGAAAATCAATTTTTGATTCTTTTGCTGCATGTTCCCAAAGTTTTTCCAAATTATCAAAATTTTTGATTTTTCTATGTTGAATTGGATGTGAAATTTGATAAAGACTTTTTTTTAAAAATGCATTTTCTCCAAAATGTAATTGTTCACTTTGAAGGCCTCTCTCAGTCATTGTGATTCCTTTCAGTTTTTCTTTTGATATAACAGATGGGAAAATACATGATGGAGACGTGGATGAACTCAAACCACTTCTTATGAAGCCACTTCCATTGTCCACGATGAAGGACATTTTGACCAATGATTTTTATGAATCAATTGAACCAATCATCCATTAAATATTTAATTTTATAAATTTTTGTTGAATATAATTTTCATTCTGAAAACTAGAAATATTCGGATGTATCCTCAAAAATAATCTACCATTGAATTTCCTTGATAGTTTTCCATTCGCTCTGTTTCAACATCAAATCTGATAATTTTACGTTTCCAATTGCCACTCTTTCTAACTCTTCAACTTTATTTCCTATTGCTCCAATCATTCTTTTCACTTGATGATACAATCCTTGATTGATTTCCATTTCGATGATTTTGTCATCAATTTGATCAATTTTTAAGCAAGAAACAAACTTATCATCATTAAGTGTAACTCCATTTTCCAATGATTTCTTCATTTCTTCTGTGAATTTATGTCTCAATCCAACTCTATAAAGTTTTGAAATTTTTTGATTTTGAAATTCATTAATCAAATGTCCGTTTGTTGATAAAAATAATAAACCTGTGGTGTTTACGTCTAATCGTCCAGCACATTTAATTGGTATTTTTCTTTTCAGAAATCGTTCTGGAAGCAATGAAAAAACAGATTTATACAATTCAAAAGGTTGATGGCTGCATTCAATATTTTTTGGTTTATTCATAAATATGTGTACTTCTTTTTCCAATGGATATTCAATGCCGTCAATTTCTAAAATTTGTTCTTGTGTGGTGTCTATTTTCTTGCTTGGTATTTTTAACAATTTTTTGTTAAGTTTAAATCTTCCGTTAATAATAATCTTTTGACATTCTTTTTTTGTTCCAAATCCAGAATGTGATAGTAAAGAAGAAATTTCCATCAAAGTCTTCATTCTTCTTGTTCACTTCTCAGGATTCAAAACCAAAACGATTGGACAAATAAATACAATTTACATTTTATTTTATAACTTAATTTAAGTCTCTACGGACAACTACAAGTGTCTCCAATGACACCATTCGTTTTATTTTTGGTTTTGCTTTTGAGAACATTTTGCTCAACGCTTTTGGAATTTTTAAAGTTCTTTGATTTGTTCTCCCAAGAAAAATAGATTCTCTGTAAACCTGGTATTCTTTTGATCCTTTAAACCTTAAAAAAGTGTCTGTGATCATTTGAGTAACGTAATCTTTAATTGGTTTCATAGTGTCACTGTCAATTTTTGATTGTGAAGTTTCTAAGAATTTTTCAATTTGAGTAATCAGCGTTTTATCGATTTCTATTTCCATAATTGCATCTTCTTCAAGAAATACTTCATAGATTTCTTCAAGTAGGTTTTTCTTGTCATTTTGGGTCGCTTGTTCAAATTCAATAACTTTTTCAAGGAAATACAAATTTTCAGATGAACTACGAAAAGAATGAATTAAAAAAATAAAAAACCAAACAATTCTTTCATGGTGAAGTTTCTAAATTGATGCATTAGTTTTTTGTCAGCAAAGACTTCAGTGAGTGTCAGACTGTTGAGTGAATGAATTTCTTTGATGTTTTCTACTTCAGTGTCGTGTGATGATTGTACAGTTGTATTCATGTTTCAGGTGGTTTAGACTTGGTTGAAGGTTGATGGAATTGTCTTATCTCTAAATTAAGAAGGTTTAAAACAAATATAGAATTTGATTCAACCAATCAACAGCATTTTACCTAAAGGAGACATCCGTTCGGTGACTTAATTTGGTGCTATAACCGACAAATTTTTTTCAAATCTTCCCCTTTACATATTGATTTTGATGAATTGAAAAAATTTAAGATGGTAATTTCATTTAACAAAAAAAAAATAAACTGAAATAAAATATTTTCTTAAAACAAATTATAAACTTGATTGTCAACAAAGTATGCTCTTGTTTCTTGTAAAGTACCAGGTGGACAAAAATCTAAAGTTAAAGTTTTTAATTGTCCTTGAGCAGGATCATAGCCTAATTCTTGACAGAGCCATGAAGGAGAGAACCCAATTAGTTTTCCATTTTGTTGTAATTTGACATATAAAGTCATGAATTGTGTGGTTACATCAACTGTTAATCCTTCAACACCATAAACTGCATTGATGATTGTTGGCAAAACAATTGGTTTTTGTTGTTGTTGTTGTTGTTGTTGCATTCCAAATGATCCTTGTTGTACTCCAAATGAATTCTGATTTCCAAACATTTGTTGTTGTTGACCAAAACTTCCTTGTTGTTGTTGATTTTGTTGGGTTGAACCAAATCCAATTGCTTCAATTTCAACTCTTAAAGCACCTCTTTTTTCAAGAGGTAACCATAAATCTTTGTTTAAACCAGCTTTTAAACTTGTCAATGTGACTACAACTTGTCCCATTTTGTCTTTGCTGCTTAACAAATCCCAATCATAAACTGAAGAAAAATTTAGAATTAAAAAAAAAAATAATCAAGGATTACCGCTTAAAAATATCGGAGCTGACATATCCTTAACGTGAAAATCAAACGTTTCATTCCATTGTGGATTAAGAGTTTTTTTAATTGTCTTAGTTTTTTTTTGTTCTTTTCCAAAAGAAATTTCAACAAAAGGATCACTTGTACCACCTTAAAATAATTAAAAAAACCTTTGAGTGACATACCAATATCCATTGCTGGTAAATCTTTTCCTTCACAAACTTTTAAACGAATTGAAGGTTCAAGTTCCAAAATTACATGAAGTTGAGGATTTGTATTTTTAATAGGAGGTAATGTTAACCATAAATCATTTTTTCCATTTTGTAATTTTGATACTGGAATTGATGTTTTACCTACAGAATCATGCTTTCCAATCAAATCCCAGTCTGAAGTTTTAAAACAAAATTAACATACCATAGACTTCAAAAATAACATCATCATTCATATTATTGAAAGTTAGTTGAAATTTTTCATTCCAAATTGGTTGGAGTGATTTTTTAATAACTTTGGTTTTGTGGTTGTTTGGTCCTAATTTTGAAACCACATATAAATCTGACTTACCACCTAAATCCATGGCTGGCATGTCTTTTCCTTCAACAACTGTAAAATTCAATAATAAACTCATCAGCAGTTGATGTTCTTGAAGCTTGATGATTGGTCCATTTGTTTGAGATTTTTTATGTTTCGTTTTTTCTGACTTTGTTTCAGTAAAATCACACAACACAAGTAACCAAAAAATCAATATTCGGTGAAACATTTCAGAATATACTATTTAATACAATTGATGGAACTTTCACATTTGCTTTTTTTTTTTGAATTCCACTGAAGTACAAAAAATTATTTTGCTTTTGCTCAGAACTTTGAACAGACACCCAGCATTTCAAATAGAACTATTATCATGCCAAAACATGATAAATTCAGTAAATTCAACTATTTAGAACCCAGTTTGTAGAATTAGTCCTAACATTCCAGGCAGGTTAATAATGACTTTTCCTTGGTCTATAAACAATGATCAAATTGCTTTGATTTAAAAAGTCATTTATACCTGAAATTATTTTGAAAATTGTAGGAATAGTTGAAGTATCTTTTTCAATTTCTTTTCTGTGTTCAGGACCCATTGATTGAATTTGTTGAAGATATTTGAAAAATTCCTTGTAAGTCGATGATGGCAGCAGGAATGAAAATTGATTCTGGTGAAATAAATTATCAAATGCATAATTTTATACTTTAGAAGCTACTGTTGATTTGAATTTGACAGACACTATTTCCAGATTTCAATATATGTATATTCAAGATACCTGAGCGAAAAACAAAAACCAGAAAAAGAACTGCAAGGAATTGGACCATAAAAGAAATTTAGTATTTTCAATTCTTCATTTGAATAAAAACATTTCCTAATCAAATTACAATTCAACCAATCAACATTGTTGTTGACTCAGTTTTTTATGAAGAAACAACAAACGTTACTTTTGGTTTTTTTTCTGACATTAATGGTTTTAAGTGCTAATTCAACTCAGATAGGTTGTATTTTATGGGAAAACACTTTTGTGAGAATAGAAAAACAAGATTTATCAACACACGAAGAATATATTTTTACAGTTCATACTAGACAATCTTCAGGATGGATGGGTGTTGGAATATACACAAAACCTAATATTTTTGATGGTTCTATTAATGTTGTTGGATTTCTGCCCAATAATGTTGTGGAATTGAAAAATCACACAACACAAGTAACCAAAAAATCAATATTCGGTGAAACATTTCAGAATATACTATTTAATACAATTGATGGAACTTTCACATTTGCTTTTATATTGAATTCCTCTCAAGTACAAGGAAAAAATTATTTTGCTTTTGCACAAAACAGTTTTCAGACTCCAACGAGAAATAATGATACTTTAGAGATATCAAAACATCAGTCATTCAGCAGATTTCAATATTTTGAATTTAACTCTTCAAAAAACGTCATTCCTGTTTGTCGAAATGGTTTGAATATTTCAGCACGTATAACAGGTAATCATCCGCTTGGATATGCAGCTATGATTATCTTTTATTGTATAGTGATAATATTAATGTTTTGGTTCAGGAATGAACAACCTTTTCGATCAAGATTTGCCAGTCCTTATATCTCAACTGCTGCAGTTTTTATCAATTTGGTTTTGGAAGAAATTTTCGGGATCTTACCGTATTATCAATCCAGTCCAAATTACTGTTGGTTTGTAGGTTTTTTAACATATGGACCATTGCAAATGGCGTAAGAAAATCAAACTCTTTTTTAAATCATAGAACAATTCTTCCACTTATTTTAGTATTTCGGTACTTCATTCTTCTTCGAATTCACAAAAGAAAAAGGCAATTTATAAAAAAATTGAAGAAAAATACAGAAATTTTTGAAGAAAATGTATCCAGAAAGTTTAATTATCCGAAATTCATTTTGAATTCATTTTTGAAAATCGTATCTTCCAGATGGATTACTTTGGCTGCACCGTTGATTTATACAACGTTATATTGTTTAGCGACTCTTTTTATTTACGCGATTTATTCATTCAAATGTGATCAATCAACTTATTTCGCAATGAGATATTTGTATTTCGGAATGAACATTTGGGTCTATTGCATGATAGCTTTATTGATTTGCATTGATTTCATATTTAATATTCGTTGGATTTTCACATGCAAATGTAAGAAAATTTTTGTAGATGATGATCCTTTCAATTTCCGCCTGGACATCATCATGATTTTTGTACTTGTCCCAACGACAGTTGCTTGGGCATTTCTTCCATTACCCAAATATTTATATTCTGTTTTAACAGAATTAAATATGTTTTTAGCAGCTTGGGTAACTGGATGGCAAACATTAGTTATCACAATGATCAAGAAATTGATATTTCTGATCAAAGAAAAAAGAAAGTCAAATAAACCTGAAAGAAACATTGTGAATCTAAATTACTGTATAAGCCCAGAAGTTATTGATACTTTCATCGCATTTTGTGAATCCGAATGGTCAATTGAAAATATCCTCTGTAAATTAGACATTTTGAAATATCGATCTCTCAAATCAAAATCTGAAAGAAAAAAAATTTCCAAACAAATTCAAAAGAATTATTTAACAGTAGGTGTTTCAGAATTAGAAATCAATTGTCCTCATATCTTGATGAATGAAACAATTAAAGAGATTGAAAAGGAAGAATTTGAGGATGATTTATTCAGAACTATCGAAAGAACAGTGGATGTCAATTTGGTAGACACTATTTCTCGTTTTAGATTTTCTTACATGTATGATGCATATGTATACAGTTTAGAGAAACAAACAAAAGATTTAGGTTTATAAATAAATAATTCTCTGACCCAATCATTATGTTTCATCTTAAACCGAACAGCTACAAAGTTACAACTATTAATACTGAAGGAAAAACAGGAAATAACACAGATTATATTGTTACATTTGAAAAAGTGAACAGGAATGATATCTCAGGATATGTCATGTCACATCACCAAAAAGTACCACTTGTTGGAAAATACGATGAAAATCAATTGACCTGGACTGAAAAACATAAACAGGCTGGAACTTATAATAATAACTACACATATATCACAGATTGGAAAGGAAACGGAAACTACTTTTCTCATGACGGTTATTCATCTTTCAAAGGAAATATTATATTTCATTTTGGCCGTGGGTGTTATTTTGAAGTGGAATTTTCAAAAGCTTTTGAAAGATTAAAAAAAGTGACTAATTTGGATATTCATTTTACTTATGGATAAATCAGATTGTGCCAAGATAAAGTATTTTTTTTGTGTTGATCATATCAACAGTTTTTGATTCTTCAAACTATTGAGATAAAACTCCTAAAAAAAAAGTTTGAACGTTGGATTTATTGTTGGAAACAATTCGATTACATTGCTGATTGGTGGAGATTAAAGGAACCAATTGGATTTGACTCAAAAGCAGAAAGATAAAGATGAAATCACTCCTATTTATCTTCTTCCTTTTGATCATAAATATGATAAAATCACAAGAAACCACTGAAATAGGATGTGTCTTATGGGAAAACTCTTTTGTCAAAATTTATCAACATGTGATTTCCAAATCACAAACAAGCTACATTTTTAGAGCTCACTCAAGGCAGAGGAATGGATATTTTTCAATTGGAATATTCTCACAACAACATGTTTTTGAAGATTACATTGGAGTAATTGGGTATTTACCAAATAATGTTTTTCAACTAAAAAATCACACAGAAAAAGTTTCACAAAAAACTATTTTTGGTGAAACTGTCCAAGATGAAGTATTTAATTCACTTGATGGAACATTCACCTTCGCCTTTTTATTGAACGCAAGTGATGTAGAGACCAAAAATTACATTGCCTTTTCACAGAACTTTTACGAAACACCAACTGAAAAAAATACAAGCATCTCAATTCCAAAACATTCTTCATTTAGTTCATTCAAATATTTTCAATTCAACTCAACAAAATATAATATACCAATTTGTCGATTTGGACTCAATATTTCTGCAAGAATTTCAGCTACTCACCCTGCCGCATACATCACAACCATATGTTTTTTGATTTTTGTATTTTTATTGTACATCCAATTCCACAATGATCAACCTTTCAAAAGTAGATTTGTTGCTCCTTATTTTTCATTTTTTGCAAATTTCGTAAATTTCTTCACTGAAGAGTTATTCTCTCAATTAAATTATGAAACATCAAGTCATATATATTGTATAATGACACCGTTTATAGGATATGCTTCTTTACAAGCAGCGTAAATTTTATTTATTTTTGATCTTTTGTAGTTCAACACTTCCTGTCATTTTGTTATTTCGTTACATGATATTGCTGAAAATACACAACAACAAGATTAATTTAATCAAGAAATTAAAGAAAAAAGCAAGTTTTCATGAAGAAGCAAATGAAGTGAAGTTCAATTGGTGGAAAGTAACCACCAACTATATTTTGAAGATGATTTCATCTCCTTGGATTATTTTGATATTTCCAATCATTTGGATATTTGTTTTCTGGTCTTTTTTATTGATCATTTATGGCGTATTTGATTTTCAATGCACCACTACAAGCTTTGGTTATATGAGATTATTTCATTTTGGTTATTTTGGAATCAATTTTGCTTTCATGATTGGTTACAGTTTTTATGATGTTCTTTCAAACATTCCATCAATTATACGTTGTAAATGGAAAAATATGTTTTATCAAGATGATCCGTTTTTTTACAGGTTGGACATGTATTCAATTTGGTTAATCATTCCTCCAAGTTGTATTTGGGGATTTGCAACACTTCCAAAGTATATTTATGCAATTGTTACTGATTGGGTCATACTTATTGGATTATGGGTTTCTGGTTGGCAAATGCTTGTCATTACAATTGTGAAGAAAATGATATTCTTTAGAAACAATTTTCGCAAGTCAAATGGTGAATCAGGGGAACAAGTAATCGATATCCAGTATTGTATAGATCCTAAAATGGTTGATTTTTTCATCAGATTTTGTGAATCTGAATGGTCAGTCGAGAATATTTACTTTAAACTGGATGTTAAAAAATATGAACTTTTGACCTCAAAATCTGAAAGGAAACAATTTTCTGAGATTATTCGACAGAAATACTTAATACCAGGAGTTTCTGAGTTGGAAATTAATTGCCCAAACAAATACATGTATGCAGTATCTAGACAAATAGATGAAGGAAATTTTCCCGATGATTTATTTCAAGCCATTGAATGTATTGTTGACATAAATCTATCAGACACAATATCAAGATTTCAATTTTCATCAACTTACACAAATTATTTAACCAAGCAAGAAAAAAAGAATAAAGAATTGGGACTATAAAGAATAGTAACACTCCAAAACTGCAATCATATACCTTCAAAACTTTCATTATTTAAAACTATTTGATAGAAAAACGAAATCCCATTGATTCCAAAAGCATCATCATAATTGGTCAAAAATGAAACTAGTCGATGATCAAAAAAGACCAAATTTGAACAATTAGTAATCAAATGAAACAAGACAATGATCACTAAATTTGTTGAACATTTCGTACTTTGAACTAAAGATTTACTTTTCTGGAGTTTTTGATTTGAAAAATGATTCAAAAAAAACATAATAGGTAACTTCTGAAATTTTACAAAAGACTTGAATTTTTTTTATTGTTGATGATTTTTCATATTCACAAATCATTGCAACATCCAACATTTTGGATAAATCATCTAACAAAGGATTACAACTTTGAAAAATATCAACCAGTTCAAATTGCTTTCTTTCAACAAAAAATATTAGAAATATGGATTTTTAAAATGTGCACATTCATTTTCAATTCAAATCTATCAATTGAAGATCCAATGGAATTTCTTTCATTGAATTTTATGATGACTGAAAGGGAAATTGCTATTTTTTTGAGGACTTATTTTGATAGTGTGATATTCGATCCAACATTGATTATTATTGCTGTTTTTTTATTCAATATTATTTGGGAAAATGGAAAAAAATCAGTTAGGGAATTTAAACTTTTATTTTCTGTTTGTATTGTTATTTCAATGAAATTTAATGAAGATTTTTGTTATACAAATGAAACTTTATTTAATGAATTAGGTTTGAAAAATGAATCTTTTTCATTGAAATCATTCAATAAACTTGAAATTGAAGTGTTGAAATTTTTGGAATTTGATATTTTTATTTCACTAAAGGAATTGACAAATTTTGTTAAATTTTATTCTCATGTTTTGACAAACAGTATGGTTCATGAAGTTCATTTGAAAATGGAACTAATAAATTTTTGATTGTCCTTGTATTTAGGATAATTTTACAACTGTTTAATTCTCCGTTTTTAACAATTTCCGATTGGTCAACTGATAATGTGGAAGAGGTTTTTGCCATTAGTTTTGTTTTTCAGTTTTTTATATCTTGTAGAACCAAGAGAAGTTGGATGCATAATCTGGGAAAATACTTTCGTTTCGATTGACAATTCACAGACAGATGGAAATTTTATTTTTACTGTACACTCAAGAGAAAATAGAGGTTATATGAGTCTTGGAATATATTCAAAACCAAATTATTTTGATGATTCAATTGCTGTTTTAGCTTATTTACCAAACAAATTTATTCAAATGAAAAACCACACTTTGCAAGCGTCTAAAAATACTTTTTTTGAAGCTCAATTTACAAACATGTTGTATGACTCGATAGATAAAACTATAACCTTTAAATTTAAAATGAATTCATCCGATTTATACAACAAAAATTATTTTGCTTTTTCACATTCAATTGAAAAACCAGTAGAAAAGAATGGAACCATTGTTATACCAAAACACCAAAAATATAGCAGCTTTAGATATCTACAATTGAATTCTACAAAAAATTTAATTCCAGTTTGTAGATTTGGAACCAATATAGCTGCTAGAGCTGGTGTACTTCATCCAATCGTTTATGTTGTATTCAATCTGATGTATATCTCAACAGGTCTGATTTACATTTATTTTATGTATGATTATCCTTTCAAAAGCAGATTTGCTGGCCCATTTTTTGCTTTGGGTGGTCTGTACGTGAACTTGATTGAAGAATTTTTTTTTACCATTTTGACCTATGAACAAAGCAGCAAATATTACTGTCTAATGACTGCATATTTCAGTTATAGTTCCATTATATTGACGTAATATGACCAAAAACAACTTTTAAACTTTTGATAGTTTTGCTGTGCCAATGATGATTTTGTTTCGTTATCTTGTTCTTTTAAGGATTCAAAACAGAAAAAGAAAATATATTGAAGACATAAAGGATAAAAGAATGAGTGTTATGGATTTAGAAGCGATCAATATTTCTCCAACTCGTCATCGTGCATCCATCATGTTCAAATTTTTTTTAAAAGTGCTTTCATCAAGAAGAACAACATTATTATTTCCTGTTATTTGGGTAGGTTTATTCTTGTGTATTATATTTATAATTCATGCTGCTGGAAATTTTCAATGCCACACTGAAGTTTTTGGTAAAATGAGAATTGTCTATTTTGTTCAAGTCATTGCAGTCTATGGTTTTTATTTTATTCTTTTAGTAGTTGACCTTATGCTAAATATACCTAATATCTTTCGTTGTAAATGGAAGAAAATTTTTGTTGAAGATGATCCACATAATCATCGATTGGATATGTATTGGGTTCTTTTGATGGTCATTCCAACTGTTATTTGGGGTGTAGTACCCTTACCAAAAACTATTTATTCATTTGTTACTGAATTGGTGATGTCTTTTGGATTATGGGTGTCAGGACTGCAAGTTATTCTCATAACCATCATCAAGAAACTTCTATTTTGGTTGAGTAAATCAAAATCAAAGAAGCGATCGAAAATGAAAAAGACAAGAACTCTTATTGTTGATATTGATCATGTTTTCAATGATGAAATAGTTGGAGCATTTTTAAAATTTGCTGAAGCTGAATGGTCAGAAGAAAACGTATTATTTAAAATTGATGTAAAACGATATAAAAAAGGAAATCAAGAGGAAAGGGAAAAATTTAGTGAGATAATTAGAAACAAGTATCTGATACCCAGAGTTTCAGAATTAGAAATTAATGCACCAACAAAATTTTTGAACATTGTTTGTCAACAGATTGATCAAAAGATTTTTGAACGTGATTTATTTCAACCTTTAGAGGACATTGTAGATGTCAATATTGTTGATATCATTTCCAGATTTGCATTTTCTTCGCAATATTACAATTTATTGGATGAATTGGAAAAATAAAGAAGATAATAAGAGAAACTCGCAATTGAAAATAAAGTAGTTTATTTACCAAGTTGAAAAGGAGAAATTATTTCCATTGAGATATCCATAATGAGTTTTTCCATCTGAAGAAACATAAAAGAATTCAGCTGCCTTTCTTGATGGTTGATAAATAGCGTCAAGAGTTGATACACAATCAACTTGATGTCCAATTGAATTCCATGCAGAATTTTGAACAAAATAATGTTGAATGCCAAATTTGGTTACATAAAGAACTTCAGTGTGTTGAGTGGTATCATTGAAAATAGTAGTAACATCACCAATAATTTCAGGTTTGAATAAATTCTTAGAACATCTCCACATTTGATCAACATAATAATAAATGAGATCGCCTTTAGAAGCATAAAAGATACCAGTGTGATTTCTTTGTTTTTCAAAAACAATTGAAATTGCACCAGTACAAGGTTCTACAAAAGTAGTTGCGTCTTTTGTCCATTGTTGTCCATTGAAATAGTTATATTGAAGTTGACCATTACTATCATAAACAAAAGCAGATGAATTTCTTTGTGGTTCATAAACAGCTGCAAGATCACCTGTACAAGGTGCATCACCGAAACAGTAGTATTGCCAAGCACCATTTTCAACATAGAAATAATGAATTTTTGCATCTTCACCAACAAAGAAACATGCAGAATGTGTTCTATGAGTTTCAAAAACAGTGCAAATTCTACCACCAACTTTTCCTCCTTTTTGATAACAGTCAGAAGTTGCCCATGATGAACCATTGAAATAAGTGTATTTGAGATAACCATCTTGTCCTTTGTAAAAGAAAGCTGCGTGACTTCTTTGTGGTTCATAAACTGATGAAACATCTCCATAAATATTTTTCGCAAGAATTTCATCACCCCATTGACCTGAATGTACGTATTTGTGAATTAAATTTCCATTGAGAGTGAAGTAAATACCAGCATGAGCTCTTTGAGCTTCCCAAACAACTGAAATTGCACCATTACCAATCCAATTTGAAATAGCTTGTGAATTTGTTCTTGAAAAAGTGTTAAAAAAATATTTCACTTTACGATTGTTGTTGTTGAATATAACCACCATATTGTTGTTGTTGTTGATTTTGTTGTTGTTGAATACCTCCTGTGTAATTATTGAATCCTTGGTTTTGTTGAATACCTCCTGAATAATTATTGAAACCTTGATTTTGTTGTTGAATACCTCCAGAGAAACTATTGAAACCTTGATCAATAATACCACCTGAAAAGTTATTGAAACCTTGATTTTGTTGATTGTTATAACCTTGTTGTTGGTTATTATAACCTTGATTTTGTTGATTGTTAAATTCTTGATTCATCATCATTCCACCTGAGTAATTGTTATTAAAACTACCTTGTTGTTGTGAAAATTGATTTTGTTGTTGAAAATCACCTGAATATTGATTTTCTGGAAATCCAATTTTTGTAATTTCCAAGTGAAGTTGACCTCCTTTTTCCAAATTCAAATCAACTTTGCTTATTTTTTGATTTAAAGCACTTAATGTTAAAATAGCTTTTCCAAGTAAATCATCACGACCAAAATCATTATCATATACTTGAAACATAACTGGATCATCAACACTATCTGATTCTAAAACAAAAAATTCTCTCCAGTTTGGATTTAAACTATTCTTGATTGTTTTTGTTTTAACTTTTTGTTTTCCATAGACAATAATAACATATGGATCTGCTTTTCCATTGAGGTCTGTTGATTTAAGGTTTGTTGCGTTGAGAACATTGATGTGAATTGTTGGATCAAGACTTAAGACAACATGGAGTTTAGCAACAGCTCCTTTCTTTTCTGGGTAAGGTAACCAAAGATCATTTGAACCATGTTTAAGGTCTGAGATGTAAAATTGAACTTTTCCAATTAAGTCATTTTTTGAAAGACCGTCACTATCGTACACTTAAAGGTTAACTTTTTTTTTTTTTTTACTAGCAAAAACAAGTCTTTCATCAAGTTTTTCATATGGAAATTCAAATTTTTCGTCCCAAATTGGATGAACAGCGTTGTTTTTAACTTTTGTTCTTCTGAATTTTCCAGCAACTTCAATTTCAATCATAACATCTGATTTTCCACCGAAAGTATCCATTTTTGGTACGTCATCAGCTTCTACTACATGAATTCTAACTTTTCCGAGATTTGATGTCATTTCTTTTTTTTTATCCGTTGATTTTGTGCACAACCGATATGATTTGTTGGTTTTATAGAACATTCCAAAAGAAAATCCAAAAAAAAGTGTAGAATCTTGAAAAAACAAATCTCTGTTTTCTCCAAAAAACAAAAAAATCATGATCTCTACTTTTGAGATCATTCCTATTGGACAAAGTTCCAAAGTTGTTTTGATGAAACAGTTGCTTCTTGTGTTATTATTTTTTTCCAACTTTTTTGGAGGTTGTTGCCAACTTCAAGAAATTGGATGTCTTTTATGGGACGAAACATTTCTCAGAATCCATAAAAACATCAAGCACTCGTCACAAGATGAATATATTTTCACTGTTCACACAAGACAATGGAACGGATACATAGGTGTTGGTATATTTTCAAAACCAAATTTTTTTGATGATTCCACTTCTATTATTGCTTATTTACCAAATAATTTTATACAATTAAAAAACCACACCAAACAAATGAAAAAAAAAACAATTTTTGGAGAAAGCTTTCAAGGAAAATATGATACTTTAGATGGAACATATACATTCGGGTTTATCATGAATTCAAGTGATTTAATTGGAAAAAACTATTTTGCTTTTTCAAAAAATGAAAACTCAAATCCATTGACAATAAATGGGAGTATTATCATTCCAAAACATTATACATTCAGTAAATATTATCATTTACAATTGAATTCAACAAATAATCTAAAAGCCCTTTGCAGAGAAGGACTTAACATTGCTGCAAGAATAACAGCATTTCATCCTGCAATATTCTTAGTTGCTTTTGTTATTCATGTGCTAATAGCTTTATTATATCTGACATTTATGAATCATCAACCTTTCAAAAGTCGTTTTTTTGGACCATACATAGCTTTGTCAGCTGTACACATTAATTTAATCATGGAATTTATTTTGACAATTAGAAGTTATGAAGCATCAGCACTCAATTATTGTATTGATTCTATTTTATTCTCATATGGACCTTTACAAGCAGCGTAAGTTGTTCAAATTCAAAATTCATTCTTTTCAGATGTTCCACACCTGTAGCATTGATATTTCGTTATATTGTTCTTTTGAAGATACATAATAACAAAAGAAAGTTTATTAAACTTCTAAGAATGAAATCTAGTCGTGATACTGAAAATATGAAGAGAAAAGATAAACGCACTATTTTTCGAAAGAGATTTTTATCAACTATTTCCTCTCCTTGGACAATTGTTTTGGTTCCAATTATTTGGACAGGAATATACTTGATTTTTTCTTTTTCAGTTTATGCTGGTTTCAATTTTCAATGTAGTACTGACACTTTTATCATTCTGCGATTCATTTTTATTGGGATGTTTGGTTTCTGTATTTTAGTGATTGCATCGCTTATATTGTTTGATTTCTTAACCAATATTCGATATATTGTCGTTTGTAAATGGAAGAAGATATTCTTTGAAGATGATCCCTTCAACTTTAGATTAGATATGATTGCAATGATTTGTCTTACACCCCCATTGATTGTATGGTCATTAGTTACATTGCCCAAAATCATTTATGCAATTTTCACTGATATATTGATGTATTTATCAATATGGTCTGTAGGATTCCAGGCTTTGTTGATTACAATGTTAAACTCTTTCTTGCTGATGTTTCGAAAAAGTAAATCAAAAGAGAAAAATATAAAATATATACATCAAATATTGGAGCCAGGAATAGTTGATGTCTTTGTAGAATTTTGTGAATCTGAATGGTCTCTCGAAAATATTCTGTTTAAATTGGATGTTATCAAATACAAAAATTCAAAATCAAAGTCAGAAAGAAAACAGATCAGTTTAATGATTTTGAACAAATATTTGATATCAAATATGTCAGAATTGGAGATTAATGCGACAAATGAAAAAATGGTTGCTGTTGGAAAATTGATTGAAAATGAAGAATTGGATGATGAACTTTTCCAAGGCTTGGAATCAATTGTCAATGTCAATTTAGCAGACACAATTTCAAGATTTCAATTTTCATATATGTATGAATCCTATTTGAAATCAATCAAAAAAAAAGAAAAATCTTTGGGACTTTAATATTCAAACTTGAAGTTAAGATTGAAATATTTTTGACATTTCATAACATTTGGAATATCTATTTTGTTGATCAAATCACTAAAGAATTCTTTGTCCAATTGTAAAAAATATTTTGTCAATCGTTTATCTTTTTTGTATACTTTTTCAAAAATCTCTGCATCCATTTGGTCTTCCAAATTTAAAATAAGGAAAACGTTCAACACCATGCAATAGAATTTCTTTTTTTAGTGATAAACACCTACAATACACCATGAAAAATGGTGGAAAAATTTCAATCAATTTTTTAACTTCTTCCACAGTGAAATTATAAATTTCGAATTGATAGTTACCAATAACGAAAATGTATTACGGATTTTCCTCTAACAACTCAAAAAATCTTGGTTTTAGTAGTTCTGATGCTTCATCAACAAGAGGAAAAACCTCTTCAAATTCATCATATTCAAAGTCATCTTCATCATAGTCATCTTCAGTGTATATTGACAATATTTGAGAATATTCTTCATCTGATTCATCATTTTCGTGTAGATCGACCCAAATATTACGAAAAGCTTCTTTGAATGAAAAATCATTTGATGTATTGGTTTCAACGTTTGATATTGATCCCCTTCTTGAAAATAAAAATATAACTGGAGCAATTGCATCATACATTGTCCAATAGAGGAAGGTAAAAATTCTGTGATGATACGTTTTAAAATTGAAAAATGCACTGAGTGAACGTTCACATTTGTGAAATGATCAAGAATCCCTTTGGCTATATCTTTAGATAATGTATCATCCAAAAAGTGCCCACATCCAATAAACACAAACATTTCTCAAAATGAACAAGATGAAAATAACAAACTGCTTTAGTTTAAAAACTAAATCATTGTCAAAATGTTTTAACCAATTATCACATAATTTGATGGATCTGTGATGGACTGCATGTTCAAATAGTTCAAACTCTCCTAACATGGTAAAATAAACTTTTAGAAAATAGTCATCTCGGTATTTTTTGAATGTTTTTTTAACTCTTCAGAAAATTCAATTAATTGTTCAAAATTGAATTCTTCAACTTTTTCGATTTTTTGTTTTTTTAAAGATAATTGGTTCAATTGTTCAAAGTTTGTTCCTCTTCTTCAATAATCTCCAGTAACTTTCGTTTTATGTTCTGTTGATAAGGAACCTCTTCTTCCATCACACGTTGATCTGTTGGTCGAAATTGACCAATGAAACTCTTGAATTTCTTTTGTTGAAAAATAAATAAAATTGAAGAATTGAGAGAAAATTTTCATTTTTTCCTGTTTGGTAGTTTTTAAAGTCATTTCATTGGTTCACGTCATATAAAACAAATGGCAACTGAATTGACAGTACAAAAGTGCGCTGTTACCAAACAGATCCTAGAAAACAAGTATGCTGAAAAAAAATTAGAACAAATGGCAAAAATTAGATTGAGTCAAAAACAAGTTGAAGAAACTTCTTATCAATCCATGATTAAACAAAGAAGATTTGTCAAAGAATACACAAAAGTAGCAACAATTGGAAGAGGAGCTTTTGGTGAAGTACGTTTAGTTAAAGACAAAACTGGAAAAGTCTTTGCGATGAAAATCATGAAAAAAGCAGAAATGTTAAAAAAACAACAAATTGGTAAAAAAAAAAAAAAAAATTAAAAAAAAAATAAAGCACACGTTCGTTCAGAAAGAGATATTCTTTCTTTATCACAAGACAATCCATGGGTAAAAAAGAAAAAGAAAATAATTCCAACTTTTTTTACAGATGGTTCAATTAGAATGCTCTTTTCAAGATGACAAAAATTTATATTTAGTAATGGATTATATGCCAGGTGGTGATATGATGACATGGCTTATTAAGAAAGAATTCTTTTCTGAAGAAGAAGCAAGATTTTATTTAGCCGAAATTGTATTGGCTGTTCATTCCATTCATCAATTAGATTATGTTCATAGGTAATAACTACAAGAAAACTAACCACTTTTCTAAAGAGATTTGAAACCTGATAATATTTTATTAACAGGGGACGGTCATATTAAATTATCAGATTTTGGATTATCAAAACCTTATTCATCACAAGAACCTGATGAAGATGTTGAAAATTTATTGAAAATTGCTTCAGAATCAAAGATTGATACTAAAAAAACAAGAAAATCAAAAACAAAAAAAGAAAGAGAAAAAATGTGGGAAATTGTTGGTTCAAATGGTTATATCGCTCCTGAAGTATTATTAAAACAAGGCTACGATCATACTTGTGATTGGTGGTCTGTAGGTTGTATCATGTTTGAAATGATTTGTGGATGTAAAATTTTAACCAATGATTTTTAATCGTCCTTTCATAGATGCCCCATTTACAGATGTAAATAATGATCCACTTCAAACTTCTTTAAATATTGTAAAATGGAAAGAATATCTTGAATTCCCAGATGACATTGAAATCTCTGACACAGCAATGGATTTAATTCAAAAATTTTTATGTGGACCAAATGAAAGAATAAAAAAATTGAAAGATATCAAAAAGCATCCATTTTTCAAAGGAATTAACTGGGATCATATTCAATCAGCTCAAGCTCCTTTTATTCCAAATTTGAGAGATGAGTTTGATCATTCATATTTTGATGAATTTGAAGATGATGATGATATTGATAAAGAAATTTCAACAGAAAATAAACAACACAGAAATTTATTTGCTGATGAAAATCGTGTCTTTTTTCAATTTACATTCAATAAAACTGACACAAAAAAGAAACCTGCAAAAAATCTTCACCAAATCTTTTCAGATGAATAAATTATTTTTTAACTCAAATTCAAAAAAAATACTTAATAAGGGCGATTTTCCTTGATTATTGAGAAAAATAATTGATCCAATCAAATGTCTCAAAAACTACTGAGTGTTTTTAATGGCAAGGCAACACCCCCAACAAAATTTCAATTCACATCATATGGTGATTGGGAATACCATATTTTAGCTGGAAAACCTGATAAATCCATCGAAGAATTCATTCTTAACACACTGAAAGACTTTCAAATTACAAATGTTCATCCAAATGACTTCAAAACAGTTTCTTTCAAAAACTGGGATGAATTTCATTCTAGATTAAACGTAGATATTGAAGGAACAAAAAAATTGTTACCGAATTGGAAATTCATGTCAAGTTATATTCCTGTTTTTCCAAAAGAATTTATAGAAATTATTCACAGTGGAAATGATAAAATATATGCTTGTAAATCAGTCAATGGTTATTTTATGATAAAATATGCCACATCATAAATTTTTTTTTTTTTTGAAAATTGGAGAGGTCTTATTTTTTTGTATCACTGAAGTTATTTCGTGAATGTTTCATGAGTTGAAATCATGATTCTTCACAATGGGTGTATCTTTTTTTGTTTTTGTTTGAGCCAATAAAAAACATGGAAGATGAGGTGATAAAGTGCTGTTGGAAGAGATTTGTCAATGACAAAGATGGTTCTTATTACTATCATAACTTTATTACAAACGAATTTTCATCAGAGAAAAAAGATTTAGTTGACAAAAAGACTGAAAAAAAATTTGAAAAATTTTTTCGTTTAAATCCTGTCAACATCAATTATTTGAAAATTTGTCAAGATGTGTTACCTGATAAGTATTTGAATTTCCATTGCTCATTAATTGTGAATAACGAATATTCAAAAGAAAATTATAAAATTTTTAAAGAACAAATTCGAAATGAAATTGGTAAAATAGAAATAAACGAAAAAATTGAAACTGAAGAGTTAAATTATTCAAAATTTCGTCAAGAAGCGAATGAGTATGTTAAAAATTGGTTCAAATTGAAAATTAAGCAATAAAAAAAAAGTTGAAAAAAAAACAATCAAACAAAAATGAAACTAAGTTTTAGAACCATATTTTTATTGATGCATGTGAAATTTGAATATCATTACTACTTATAATAAAACCTTAATAAATTAATGAAGAGTGTTAAAATAAAAATAATGATGCCCAATAGATCTGAATACTTTTTTGTTTCATTTGGTGGATACTCATCGTATAACTCAATTGAATTCTTGATATGTTCTTCTATATCTAAGTTTGGCGGTAATTTTGTCAAAACTTGATAAACCTATTGTGAAAATTGAACATCAAAAAAACTTACTTCACTAAATTCGCATTCTCTGCTCAAAATTTCCTTTCTTCTTGACAAAATAATTGATGTAGCTAAATAAATTGGCATCCAAATATCACAAGAAAGAAAAAAATCAAATAATCGACAAATAACTTCAAAATCTTCAATAACATGAGAAAACCAAGTCAATATCCATGAAAAAGCAAAATGACTTGTAAAATTTAATAGAATAAAATAAAAAACCTTGTGTGATTCTGTGACTTCTGTATATGTTCACCCAATTCTGTTTAGAAAAAAATAATAAAAAAATTTTATCTTTTTCTTTACCTGGATCTATTTGATAAATTAATTCAAATATTCTTTCCATTTTTTGTATAATAGGATCAAACTCTGGTTTCAGCATTGAATCTTTCAAATGCAAAATTGTTAATTTTTTTATACAAGCCAAAGCAACATCTTCACCACAAACAAATAAAAATATTGTGCAAATATCATGAAACCCTTGAAAGTAATATAAGTCTTCATTATCAATCATCACATTATTCATTATATTTCTCAATTGATTTCGTTTGAATTCAGCTTCTTCAGGTGAATCATTTCTAATGAATTTCCACATACTTCTGTCAACATCTTTATCAATTTGATCTGAAAAATTATGTTTTTTAGTTATGTTTTTGTTTGAATTTGTGTCAATTGAAACATCTAATAGTAAACTCCAAACTTTTTTTCTGATTTCATTTGTGTATAAACCACCTGTTGTTTTACAAAAATTTTTTAATTTTTTAACATTTTTCTTTTTTATTGCTTGTTCTATTTGATTTAGTTTTTCATCTTTTTCCTGTTGTTTCATGAATGAGGATTATTGGTTTTGACCAATTGAAAAAAGGTGATTTAAAATTTGAAGAGAAATTAAAAGAAAGGATTTTATTTTGTCATTCAAGTTTATGGAGTTGTTTTTTCCTAAAACTAATTCAACATAAAATTCAAATTTAAAGTCAATGTTACTGGTATAAGGACTTGTTGAATCTTTTTACTGTTGTTTTTACTCAACAATTCGAATGCTCCAAACACTCATCTCAAGTAGTTGTTGATTGCTTCCTCCAATCAAAATGTATCTAAAAATAGATGACCAACCACAAGTTGCCAAAAAAAAAAATCACAACAAAATAAAGGAGAATCATGAGTCAAAATTCAACAAAAGGAAAAATAATGGTCACCATAGTTGAAGGTAAAAATATGCCAACTATGGATTGGGTAGGTTCTTCTGATGTATATGTCCAAGCAAAAGTTGCTTCTTCAAAAGTAAAAACCAAAGTAATAAAACGTTGTCTCCAACCAATTTGGAATGAAAAATTCTTAGTTGGTTTCCAAAATACATCAGATGAAATTGAATTCTCAGTTTATGGTAAAAATTTTTTTTTTTTTTTTTGACACAAATCAAGATTGGGACAGGTTTGTTTTTTTTATTTTTGACAATATAAAACTTCAGATTAAGTACAAATGATTTAATTGGAAAGGTCAATTACCCATTATCAAAGTTAGAAAACGGTAAAAACGACATGTGGTTACCGTTACCACAAATCAAAGGAAAAATACCTGAAATTCATGTCATTTTAGAATTACAACCTTGTTTAATTGTTAAAGTTTGTGAAGGTAAAAATTTACCAGCAATGGACATTGGCGGAAAATCTGATCCTTATGTTGAATTAGTTTTAGGAAAAAAAAAATTCAGAACAAAAAAAATCATGAGAGATGTAAATCCTGTTTGGAATGAAACATTTGATTTTGAAATCAAAGATTTAGAAAATACACTTGACATCAAAGTTTGGGATTGGGATCTACTTTCAAAAAATGATTTGATTGGCAAGTTAATCTTAACACTTTCAAGTTTAAAAGAAGGAAAGAATGATATTATTTTAGATTTAGAAAAAAAAGGTCATATTCGTTTAGAAGTAGATGCCATTGGTTTTGGTAAAAAACAACAACAACAATGGCAACAACAATCAATGTACGGAATTCAACAACAACCACAACAAAGTATGTATGGTATTCAACCACAACAATCAATGTATGGAGTTCAATCTCAAAGTTTAAATCCAATGGGTTCAATGTATGTTTCACCACAGCAACAACCTTCAATGTATCAACCACAACAACAAAGTATGTATGGAATACAACCACAACAATCAATGTATGGAATTCAACAACAACAACAACCACAACAAAGTATGTATCAACCACAACAACAAAGTACCTATGGTGTTTATCAACAACAACCTCAACAACAAAGTATGTATCAACCACAACAATCGATGTATCAACAACCACAACAACAACAAAGTATATATCAACCACAACAACAACAATCAATGTATGGTGTCTATCAACCTCAACAACAACAACAATATCAACAACCACAACAACAATATCAACAACCACAACAACAATATCAACAACCACAACAACAACAAGGTAGTTTTGGACAACAACAACAATCCATGTATCAACCTCAACAACAACAAAATAACCAATATCAACAACAACAACAACCACAACAACAATACCAACCATTTAATCAAATGTAATGAAATTTTTTGATAAATTTTGAATTTATTTTTTATTTTACTTTCTTATTTTTTATTTTATTGGTCAATTTTTTTTTGTAAAAGAAACCACTGAGGAAAGGATGTTAAAAAAATTGAGTTGTTTCAAAACAAATAAAGTTGTAAAAGATGTACTCCAAACTAAAAATTATGCGACACTTATGCACAGTGAATCACCAGATCATGCAAAAAGAAGAGTTTTAGCAATTTACCGTATTTTATTGAAAGATTTGCCATGGATAAAAAATACATATCAAGTGACAACTACACAAAGAAAAATGAGAGATAGAGTAAAAAGAGAATTCTTAGTTCACAAAAACGTTAAAGACTTAAAAATTATTGATAATTTAATTTTCACTGCAGTTGAACAAGTTGAAGACACAAAAGCACGTCATAGTCAAAGAGGTCATGTTCTCAGATGGTTTGAAGAAGAAGATACAGCTACAATTGATTATTTAGAATCTTTCCACAGAGACTCAATGAACTTACCAGAAGATTTAGACTTTGGTCCAAAAATTGGAGCTTAATTAACATCATTGAATACATAAATCTTTATTTTTTTGATAAATTTTTTGGAACTTTCATTTTTTGTTTCGTCCAGTCTTTGACGCCTGCTTCGACAGTTTTTTTTTTTTTTTCTTTTTCATTGTTGGTCACAGTTTTCATCGTTTCAAGTTCATTTTCAATTAATGATATTATATTCAGGCATTGAGTTAAATTAGTTTGTAATTCCCATGAATGTGAATAACAAATCAGCACTGACAAGGAAATTTGATCTTGATTATTTTGTAGTTTTTGAATGTCCTTTAATATTAATCCTTTGGTTATTAAATCTTTAGAAAAAAGAATTTGTATTTCTTTCATTTTTTGTACTTGGATTTTAAATTCAATTTTTTTGTTTACAAAGTTTGTTAGATTTGGAAATATTAGGAATTCCTTTGGATTGATTTATCATAAAAAATCTTTTTTCTTCAAAGTTTTCAGTTCGTTTTAACATTTTTTTGTGTTCTTTTTTCTATGAAAAATTTGTAAATTTTTTTTTTTTTGCTACTAAATTTTCATAAGCAGTATTTAATTTTGAAATACAACTAAAAATATCATTCAGTATTTTTTCTTCAACTCTTTGTTGTATATTGTCGAATTCTGAAAAAACAGCCCAATTTGGACTATCAATGTACCTACAAGCAATTGAGTTAAATTATTTCTAAAACTGTTTTTCAATAATTAAATTTGAAAAGTTTAGGATTATTTCACTTCCTTTAGCTGATTCTTTAGACCAAAGACGATATAATTTTTTGTTTTCTTCAATGGATTTTAAGATTTCTTCAACGTTCATTACCTTAACATACAAAAAATATTTGATTGGCAAAAAAACACTCAATAAATAATTTTTTTATTCCAATTTTTCGGCAATAAAAGATACTAAATATTGTTTTCTATTACCAGTTTCATATTGAAATTCTTGAATGTAGTCTTTTGTTTCAATAAATTTGAAATTTTCAAAATCGTTTTTCAAGTCTTCTGTTGAATATAACAACTCTACAAGTGGAGGACCTCTTTCCTTTAATTTAAAGTGTTCTGTATGAAAACCAGAGATCGCAATGCAACCATTTTTCTTTAACAATTTTTTCATTTGCTCATGAAGTTTGGAATACTCAACTGTAAACTGAATTTTAATTCCAACAATCAAATCAAATTTCTTTTGAAAATCAAAATCTAATGTTCCTGTTTCAACAACCTTGTAATTTGTTAATTTTAATTCTTCTGCTTGTTCAATGGCTTTTTTGATGGCTTTTGTTGATATTTCAGTTGCTGTGACATTAATACCTAATTTTGCTAATTTTATTCCATTGTCACCATTTCCGTCTGCTACACAAAGACACTCTTTGTTTTCAAATTTTTTGAAAAAATCTAAATGTTCTTCAATGAACTTTGACTTAATCCAAGGTACTTCATTTCCTCCTAAATCTTCATATAACTCATCCCATGCTTTTGGATCGGAATAATTAGACATCTCACTTTTTTTAACATTCATTGAAAACGATTGGACAACTAACTATTCTAACCAATCAAAATGTTTCTTTCCAAAACCTTCACAAAATCAAAAAACATTCTGGTACTTCAATTTTTTTTTTTTTTTGACTTTTTAAGAATTCAGTTTCAAAAAGAAACCTTTACATTCATGAATACCAAGGAAAAGAATTAATGAAAAAAGTAAAAAAAAAAATACGTTAAAACAAAAAGTATGGAATTGCTCATCAAAGAGGATTTGTTGCATCATCTGTTGAAGATGCTAAATTAGCTGCTGAAAAAGTTTCAAAAGAATTCAAAAGTAAAAATTTCATCGTTAAAGGACAAATTCTTGCTGGAGGAAGAGGAAAAGGAACTTTTGACACTGTAAAAAAAAAAAATTGAAAAATAACATTATTCAATAGGGTTATAAAGGTAAAATTATTCACTAAAAAAACTAATTTTAAGGTGGTGTTAAATTCACAAAAAGTAAAAAAATTCAAAAAATTAACAAAAATTTAAAGGCTCTGATGAAGTAGCTGAAGTTGCTAAACAAATGTTAGGAAATCGTTTAACAACAATTCAAACACCAAAAGAAGGAATTGAAGTCAAAACAGTTTATGTTGCTGAATGTTTAGATTTTGACAAAGAATTCTATTTGTAAGAAAAAAGAAGTTTTTATACTGTTTTAGTGCTATTGTGTTCGATAGAGGATATCAAGCTCCAGTCATGATTGCATCAAAAGAAGGTGGTGTTGAAATTGAAGAAGTTTCAAGAACAAATCCAGACGCTATTGTCAAAGAACCAATTGATATTAAAACAGGACCAACAGATAAACAACTTGAAAGACTTGGTACATCACTTGGACTTTCAGGAGATACTTTAAAACAATCAAAAACTTTGATGAATAATTTTTACAAATTAATGGTTGAAACAGATTCAACTCAAATTGAAATCAATCCTTTAATTGTTACAAATGATGAACAAGTTGTTTGTGTTGATGCTAAAATCAATTTTGATGACAATGCTGAATTCAGACATCCAGACATTTTTGCTTTGAGAGATTTTTCAGAAGAAGATCCAAGAGAAGTTCAAGCATCAAAATTTGGATTAAATTATATTGGATTGGATGGTAATATTGGGTAAGTTACATTTTTCATTTTTTAAATTTCCATTTCTTAGATGTATGGTGAATGGAGCTGGATTGGCCATGGCAACAATGGATATTATTCAATTATATGGAGGATCACCTGCAAACTTTTTAGATGTTGGTGGTGGTGCTCAAGTAGATCAAGTCCGTGAAGCTTTAAAAATTTTAACAAATGATCCAAGAGTAAAATGTGTTCTTGTTAATATTTTTGGTGGTATTATGAGATGTGATATTATTGCTAAAGGTATTGTTGAAGCTGTAAAACAATTAGGTGGTGTTAAAATTCCTATTGTTGCTCGTTTATCAGGAACAAATTCAGAAGAAGGAAAAAGAATCTTATTAGACTCAGGAATGAAATTTGTAGCTGCTGATGATTTAGATGATGCTGCTCAAAAAGCAGTTAAATGTTTAGAATAAAAAAATTCGAAACTTTTTAATTCATTTTTTGTCCAATGAATGATACCATTTTACTTGTCTTCTTACCAAAGACATCATCATATTCTGTACATTCAATAGTTTTAAAATCTTTAAAATCATTCTTTAAATCCTTTGCATAATAGCAGAATTCTTTTCTTGGGTCATTTGATTCATTATCTGGTGTGTAACCAATGATGAAAATGACTCCATTTTTGTTGAGCAGGTTTTTCATTTGTGAATGAATTTCTGAAAAATTGCGAGTAAATTGTATTTTTACTGCTATAATTAAATCGAATTTTTGACCAAAATCATACTCTAAAGTTCCAGTTTCGATTGTCTTGAAGTTCTTTTCAACTGAAAATTCTTTTGCTCTTTTGTTTCCTATTTCAAGTGCAACTTTCGAAATATCTGTGGAAATGACATTTACACCTAATTTTGATAACAATAATCCATTATCACATGTTCCATCTCCAACACAAAGACATTGTTTGTCTTCGAATTTTTTAAAAAATTCTTCTTTGTTTTTTAAGAAATCTTCTGGTCTATAAGGAGCATATTTTGATGCTTCATACAAGAAATCCCAGAATTCACAATTTTTTAATTGCTCTTCTACTTTCTCAATTGGTACACCTTGAAAAAAGTCCATTGATTTGATTGATATGATTGGAGAGAATTCGTCCAATAGTTTTGGAAGAAAACTTAATTTTGTGTTTCACAACTTCCAGAGTATACTTTTTCCCTGTGATCAATCATCAAAACGAAGAAAAAATAGACCAATCAAACCATTTTTAAAATTAACTTCATGACCACACAATACGCAACACTTCCAATCGAAATAATCTTTGAAATTATTGGTTTTTCAACAACAGAAACATTGGTATCCTTTCAACTCACAAGTAAAGAATTCTATGAAGGAATTGAAAAACATGAATTTTTATGGAAAAGTTTGGCAAAAGATTTAGAACAAAAACATTTTGTAAATCAACTAAAACCAAAAGAGTTAAATTATAAACAATGGTACTTGGCTATTAGAAGAAATCTTTTTACTTGGGATGAAAAACTATCTTCACATTATTATAAAATTTCAAATAACAATTCTACTGTGATGCACAACCATAAGAGTAACGGAGATTGTATAGCAAGGGTTTCAAGACCAATAAAAAAGGATATATACTACTTTCAAGTTTCTATTGAGAAATGCTTGCATCAAGGAGACAATGTAAAATAAAAATCATTAACCAATTTAGATAATGGTTGGAGCTGCACATGAAACAAATAACTTTGAAACACAAACATATTTAGGTTCTTCATCCAATGGATACGGATATTTCAAAGAAGGAGGTCATGTGTTCAATTCAGGAACTGATAATCTAGAACCATTTAATCAGAATGATCACATTGGCATTTTATTAGATTTCAACGAAGGAATCATCTCTTTTACAAAGAATGAAAAGTTCTTTTTCCAGGTTGTCAAAAATTTGAATGGTGAGATGAGACCAGCTATATCTTCACTGTATGTTTTTGATCAAATTTCCATCACAACAAACCCAATTCCAAAATTTACAGAATTTGATGATAACAAAGGTTCTTTGGAATACATTCAAAAAATCAACAAATATTTTGAAAATTTTGAATGGATGTAAAATTATTAAATAAACAGAGTTGACCAATGAATATCATTTTCGTTTTGACAGGATATATAAGCAGTGAGCAGTGGTTCAAACGATTCTACCATGTCCATGTTATTGTTAACAAACTTTTAGTCCAAGATTTGGAATGATCTTATTGGTGCAACACAGATATTTATTTTCACAGCCGATTGAAGTTGTGCCATAATGAGTTATAATGAGTGTAATGTAGTGATGATTCAAGGTTCACAAATGATGATGTCTGGATTCACAGGTGATTGTGCTCCACGTGCTGTATTTCCAAGTAAAAATAAAAAAAATGTAATTTTTAGATGTAACTGGAGAACCATTGGTAAAAACGATCCAAGTAGGAATGTCAAATACAACAGATTTTTATGTTGGTGATGAAGCAATTTCAAGACGCAAAAATTTAAAGCTCCAATATCCAATTAAAAATGGAGTTATTGTAAATTATGATGACATGGAACAAGTTTGGAATCACACATTCTACAATGAATTAAGAACAGTGCCTGAAGAATGTAATGTTATCATGGGAGAAGGTGTTGGAAGTACTCTAAAGGCAAGAGAAAAAATAGCAGAAATTATGTTTGAAACTTTTTCCGTTAATGGATTCATTTTGGAACAAAAGTATCAAAAAAATTCTTTATTAATGATTTAGTTCAGTATTAGCTCTAATTTGTTCAGGGAGAACTACTGGAACAGTTGTATCACTTGGTGGTGACGTTAACAGTGTAACATCAATCTTTGAAGCATCAACATTGTCAAATTCTGAAGTCTCTGAAGTTGCAGGAAGCAAAATATCTGATTATTTGAGTGATTTATTGTATAAAAAAAGTGTTATTGAAAACACATCTTTTTTAGAAAAAGAGCATTTAACTGATATTAAACATTGTGTTTGTTATGTAGCTTTGGATGCAAAAATTGAAGAAAAAAAACAAATTATGAAACAGTATGACATGGATAGTATAACATTAAAACTGGGTAATGAAGTGTTTCAATGCACTGAACCTCTGTTCAATCCAAAATTGATTGGTTCAAATTCGACTCCAATTCAACAAATGATTTGGGACTGTATTACCACCAAACCTTCAGATATACAAAGTGAGTTATTTAATAACATCATACTTGAAGGGGGTGGTAGTATGTTTCAAGGAATTGGTGAGAGAATTTTATTTGAATTAGAAAAATTTGATTATAAAAGTAAAATTAAAGTTATGGCCCCACCAGAGAGAAAATATTCAAATTGGATAGGAGGTTCTATTTTGAGTTCTTTAGATTCATTTCGTCAAAAATGGATTACAAATCAAGAATACCAAGAAAATGATGCAAGTGTCGTTAATTCTAAGTGCAAAAATCATCCAGAATTTGTGTTTTCAACTGTAAAAGTATTGAATTTGATGAATGAGATTGTAAAATTTGTGAATTCCAAAAAAGTCATGGATTTGAATTTTGATTTTCTTTGAACACAAAATAAATTTGTCAAAATGTGACTTGCTTTAAAATTAGAAAATTTATTCACATTACCAACATCATATCCATGTCATACTGTTTCATAATTTGTTTTTTTTCATCATCATTCAATGAATTTTGATTAATCATTCTTCAATTTCTTCATTTTCAATGTTTTCTTTTTCATCAGTTTTATTGATCAATAATTCAAAATCTCCAAAATATGAATATATATTTGGATTCATATATTTTTGAAGTTTATCATTATCAATGACAATTAAATCATTACATTTCAAAATTTTCTCTTTTTGATTTTCATTTATTTTTCCATTTGTAATAAATACATAAATTTTTTCATATTCTTTAAAATGATTTTCCATTCTTTTGTGAATGCTTTCATACCAATTAATAGGATTTTTTCTGTTTCTTCTTCACTTGTATGTTTATATTGAATGAGAATTAAATAATCAGCAAAATTTGGATCTAGATTTTTAATAAATAATCTTCCATCAAATTTTGGGTGATTTAAATGGTAATTGAAATATATGTTTAAATAAATCTTCTGTTTTCAATTCATTTTTTCTTTTTGTAATGAAAATTGGACGATTTTTTGAAAAATATTTTAATTGCTTATTTTCTAATTCAATGAAGGGATTTGTTTCCAATGCAAATTTTTTTTCACTGTATTTAATTTCAAGATCTAAAACATCATCATTGGCATAACCTTGAAAAATATTTCTTATTTTATGTGATTCTCCAAAATTAATATCTTTTCTAAAATGAAATAATAATGATATTCTAAATAAATCTATTTTTTCAAATAATTGCCATGTTATTGATGTTTTTAAATCTGGTAATAAATCGGAAGGAAAAATTGAAGTGTATTCACATAATTTTTTGAATATAAAATGAGAAGTAAATACTCTGCCATTTATTTGATGTAAAATTCCTTTTTCAACAAATTTATAAGTCAATTGGATATGTTTATTTTCTAGGTCAGTATATTGAAGATTAGAAAATATTATTAAAAGCAAATCATTTGCATGTTGTATTGTATCATCGTCAAGATTCACATTTCTCATTTTATTATAACACTTATTCATAAAATCAATATCAATTTGAATTTCATTTTGAGTACTTTCTTGAATTTCATTGAAATTATCCATAAAAATTTTAATTCCTTTTTCTAAATCTCTTGGAATTAAAGAACATAATATCCAAAATCTATAAAATTCACTTTTAATATTTTCATTTTCATATTGATTAATTTTTTCATCAGACAATATTTTTTTTAATGTTTCAATGGTAAATGAATCTAATTTAAATTCATAAAAACCATATTCAGTTGGAAGAAATTTAATATCATTAATTTTTGTTCCTCCAATACTTGGTATTAAAATTAAATTATAATCTTCAATTCTATCTTTTCTTCCCCAAATATATGATCCAATATTATTTCTGATATCTTTACATTCTCCTTCAACTCTATTTAACGTATATTGTATTTCATCTAAATTGATAATAATTGGTGTGTATCCGACAATATTATTTTTATTGTTATATTCATTGATATAATCATTTAAAAAATCTAATACAATACTTAACTCAAAAACACCAGAATTTGAATAAATTTCAAAATCTTTTTCTTTTTGAAATATTTCAATTTTTTCATTTCTAAAAAATCTACTAAATATTCTAATACCAAGTATATCATTTGGATCTTTACTTTCTTTAACAATAATTTTATCACCATTAAAAAAATCAATATAAATTTGTAAAGTATTTTGAAATTCTGGATATTTATTTGGATCAATGTTTAATAAAATATTTCTTAATTCTAATAAAGATCTTGTTTTTCCCATTCTTGAACCTCCAATATGTAATAAATATTTTATATCTTGTTTGCCGTATGTTCCATTTTTAAATCTTTTAATTAAATCTAAATTTTCAATTGCTGATTTTTTAGCAACTTTTTCACCTTCTCTTTGATAAAAATTAAATTTCATTTCTTTTGGTTTTGTTTTTAAATGATCCAAAGACTTAATTATTGAATAATTGTAATTAATTCTTGTAATATTTTATATTTTTCATCTTTACTATAACTTTTAAACTTTTTTGATTTACTTTCAATTTGTTCTCTTTCTCTTTTTATTCCACGTTTTTCCTATTTTTTTAATCAAAAGTGTCTTTACCTTAAGTTCAGAAATTGCATTAAAAACGACAAGAGCATCACCAAATTTGAGACAAAATGGTTCATTTTGTAACATTTCAAAAGTCAGCAAAAACAAAGCTTGTCCTTGAATATTATTTTGGATAAATAAATTTTTCAATCCAATATCCTTTAGTTCTGGCAATTCATCATCCAACCAATCTCCAACTTCTTCCTTAGTCCATTGAGAATATTTAATTTTTGCTTTTGAATCTTTTCGTTCTTTCTCTGTAAGTTCAATTATTTCTTCTGACTCCATTTGGTCATTTTTTTTTTCCAAAATATCAGGTTCAGACATTTTTTTATTTGAAGAATTGTTTTTGAGGTGATTAGATTTTAATTGGTTGAAAAAAATAATGAATTGATTAGTTAAATTTTACAACGCTCTGTTGTTTGCAAACTTCGGAAACACTTTTACTTTCTTAATCTTGAATTTTAGTGTGATACAAAAATTTCCAGATATACTAAAAGAAAACTATGAGAAATTTTCATATCGGGAGACCAAGTGGGTTGTTCCCATAATTTCAAGCCAATAGTCTCAATATCTTCTTTCACAATTTTAGTTGTGTGAGCAGGATCTCCATCATGACATAATTTCCACAATGGTTGGTTTTTTTTGGAAGACCACCCATAATCAGCATCCCCCAGGTTTTTATATACGATTTTCTTCTTTAAAATTTTTGTAAATTTTTGAATACAAAAACAAATCCTTTTTTATCTACAATCTTCCATGAAGTAATGCCAGTTTTACATTCTTTTTTATCATTCTTTTTTTTTAATCCACCTCGACCAGTCCACTTCCAAGCATCATCCAAACTGAGAATCAAAAATGGTATCCAACAGTCTTTTGATAAATGATGAAACTTCTCTTCTGCCTTTTCGAAATCAATATGAAGGTAGTGATTAATAAAATGATATTTTTTTTTTGACATTATTCCTTGAATAATTCATTTCCAAAAATTCCTGTTGAATCATGTTTCCAATAATTCTTCGACTTCATGATTCTTACAAGACCTTTCACAAAATATATAATTAGCCAACACCATATAGATTCTTCTGTAACTTGAATCAACTGTTTTGATTTTGTTTTTCAAGTTCAAATTTGTTGCTTCCAAAATATTGTGAACAAAAGGTGTAAAAAAACCTTTTGAAAACTGTAAATCTCTAAATATTTAACCAATAAAATTGTTTTTAGTCAATAACTTAGACTACTTTCTTTTTTACATTTTTTTTATTGAACAGGAAAATGGGTTACACAAAAGTATTGGTTGAAGTACTAAATGGAAATGACAGAACCAAGCCATCAACATGGAGTTCAGGTACAAAATCCAATGACTGGTGCAAATTCATGGTGATTTAGGAAATCTCAGTAGAAGACTTTTGGTACCTCTCAGAACAAGACCAAGAACAGCTTTTTGAAGAAATAAGCCTTAGGACCAACACCAAATCAGCGATCAAGAAACTCATAAGATTATGGAATCCATTAGAGCAATTCTCACAAGATGCTGATCAAATAAGGCAAGCTCCAACATCAAGACCAAGTTTGGGTTCAGGAACACCACAAGGACAACAGATAAAGACAGTTGAACCACGTAAAAAATTTGAAACAAGATTTCCAACGTACAAGAACAACATTTGGAATTTCCTTCAAGAGTTGAACACATTCGTCATCAAAGAGAATGTTACAAAAAAAGAGACAGAGTTAGTTATACGCATGAGTATTCCAGAAAACATATTGGAAGAATTCAAAACCAAACAAGCTGACTCTATGGACACAAAATGGGATGCTTCAGTACATAGAAATAGCGGTAAAGAAATAGATTCAGTCGAAAAAATACAAGAAATCATTGAATCATTAACCACAGACATCACGAGTGAAACATTTTTTACAGATTCTAAAAAAAGAAACAAAGGAAAGGCGAAGATGCATAAAATGTCAAATATTTATGGAAGAAAATAGTCCAAAACATTTAGCTAGGTGCGATAAATGTCATGCAAAAATCAAGAAAGAAGAGCAAGAGCAAAGAGAAAGAGCTGGAAAACAAGAGGAAAAAGGTAAGTCAAAAGAAGAAACGTTGGTTTGTTTTCATTGTGGAAAACAAGGACACTCAAAACCAAAGCGCAAAGATGCTTCAAAAGCTCAAACACCAGCAGGAAAAAAATCTCAAGAAAGCTTTCAAGCTCGATTTTCAAATTTCAGACAAATGTTATCACAAATGGATACAGCACCAGATGGAGAAGACAGCGATTTTAATTTTATCAAAAGCTTAATGTTCAGAATGGCAACTACCCAAGATACAGTAATGGATATCATCAATCAACACTCAAGAAAAGAATAAGTGCTGCCAAATTTTGTAAGAAGATTTGAATGACCTTCAATGCAATTCAAGCTTTGTGAAAAAGAAGTACCAATTTGGCTGGATACTTTAGCAAATCATTCACGGATACCATACAAGTACTTACAAGTTTTAATTCAAGAAATTAAAGGTTCAGACACACCAATTCAGTCAGACGAGATGATCAGAATGGTCACAGCGGAAAAAGTAGTTAATTTTCTTTTTTTTAACCTTTTGACTATTTCCCATCTTTCAGGGCCTAAATCTACTGATTTTATCTTTTGTTTGACTGGTAAATCCAAATCTTTGAACCTGATGTTGAATTTTTTTCTTTCTTCTTCAATCCTTTCAATATTTTTGGAATTTGTAAATCTAAAGCATTTATCAAATCATTTCTTAAAATCACTGTTTCTGTCACTTTTGATGGTTCTCTGATTCCAAATTTCCACTTAAATGAATGAACTTTATCTGATTCAATTGTTAGGATTATTGACTTTCTTTCTACTGTTGCTTGATATCAAGATCATCATTGTATATGATCATGAAATTAATTGTTGACAGATATCTCGGTCCTTTTGTGATATCAGAAGTCCTTGAAGACAATCAATTCAAATTGTCCAATGGAAAATACTATTTTCATTCAAATTTAAAAAGTCTCAAGCTAAACGTTAGTGATAAATTAACTTCTCTTTATGCGGGAGATCTATGAAACTGCAACAGAAAGAGTTAATAAACTATTGGAAAATAGGGAAATCGGAAAGATGGTATTTACAAAGATTTAGAAGAAATAAAAGAAACAATCATAGATTTAGATTCAGAATTTGAAAAGGAGGAAGATCCAATTGATACCCAAGAATCAAATCAGCAAACCCCAAAAAGAAAAATTAAAACAATCAAACATTTTCGTGATGAATTTGGTTACTAAACTCAAGAATTTTCAAAAAAGGGGGAATGTAAAAGATCAACTTATATAAATATCTAAATATTCAACCAATAAAATTGTTTTTAGTCAGTAATTAGAAACTCAATAACTTAGACTACTTTCTGTTTTACAACTGTTTTGAAACTTCAGAAAGAGTAATGCCATAGGTTTTATAAAACTAGAGATAAAAAGAAAGTCTGCTATTATATTCCTCTTGCTGAAGATGTCACACTAGAAGTGAATTTGGAAAAACAACAATACAAATTGTACATTGAATGCACACACAAATTTTTAGACATTCCAAAATTTGTGGACTTCGTTGATTTTGAAACACCAACCTTTGAAAAAATGGTGAATAGTTATATTCAATTGGACAAGGATCATTTATTGTTTGACATGTTGATTCAAAGACAATTGGGATACCTCGGAATCTGCTTCAAAATTGACAACACAAGGTTCAAAGAACTTGTTATTGGAGAAATATATCAAGATAAAGAAGTATTGAATTTGACTAAAGAGATTGTAAAATTTATGAATTCCAAAAAAGTCACAGATTTGAATTTTGATTTTCTTTGAACATAAAATAAATTTTTCAAATACCTATTTCAATAAAAGAACCTCGAATTTGATTGGCTATTGAATAATAATGAAGTTTACTTCCGCTTCATCTGTGGTTGTTCTTTTTTTAGTTTTCAACTTCACCTTTATAAACACTGAAGTTATTGAAGTAGGATGTATAATATGGGAAAACACTTTCTTGAAAATTGACAAGAACTTAAAAACACAAGATGAATATATTTTCACTGTTCACACAAGACAATGGAACGGATACATAGGTGTTGGTATATTTTCAAAACCAAATTTTTTTGATGATTCCACTTCTATTATTGCTTATTTACCAAATAATTTTATACAATTAAAAAACCACACCAAACAAATGAAAAAAAAAACAATTTTTGGAGAAAGCTTTCAAGGAAAATATGATACTTTAGATGGAACATATACATTCGGGTTTATCATGAATTCAAGTGATTTAATTGGAAAAAACTATTTTGCTTTTTCAAAAAATGAAAACTCAAATCCATTGACAATAAATGGGAGTATTATCATTCCAAAACATTATACATTCAGTAAATATTATCATTTACAATTGAATTCAACAAATAATTTCATTCCAGTTTGTAGATTTGGATTGAATATTTCAGCAAGAATTACAACTTATCACCCGTCAATCTTCATCATTACGATGATTTTTCACATTTTTTTATTTTTTTTAGATTTAACATTTATGAATCAACAACCTTTCAAAAGTCGTTTTATCAGTCCATATATTGGTATTGCTGCAAATTATGTGAATACAGTTATGGAATTTATTTTTTCCATTGTCACGTTTGAACAATCAAGTAAAATATACTGCACACTTTCAATATTATTCTCATATGCTCCAATTCAAGCAGGGTAAGTCCTGATTATTATTCAATTTTTTTTGTAGATTGGCTTGTCCATGTTTGATGATATTTCGATATATGATTTTATTGAGAATTCATAAAAACAAAAGAAGGTATATAAAAAAACTGAAATCAAAGCAAAGTTTAAACCTTGAAAATGAAGAATTAAAGTTCAAAATGATTCCATATTTAAGAAAGAGATTATTGGCTACCTTAGCTTCACCCTGGATTTTCATTGGTGCTCCGCTCATCTGGGCTTCGATTTTTGTTGGAATTTGTTTAATTTTATTTGCTTCATTCTCATTTCAATGCACGACACATTTGTTTTTGTTTCTTCGTTATACCAATGTAGCTATGTTTGGAATTCTCTGTCTTGGGATATTTTCCTTTGTGATGGTAGATTTCATTTTAAACATTAAGTTTATCATCAAATGTAAATGGAAAAAGATTTTCTTTGATGATGATCCGTATAATTTCAGATCAGATATGATTGGTATTTTATTCGTCATTTTGCCAGTTTCCATTTGGGTTTTGGTACCTTTGCCAAAAGTAGTATTTGCAATATTCACTGATATCATTCTTTATGGAGGGATATTATACAGTGGAGGCCAAGCATTAGTTATTACAATCATCAAATCAATTATATTTAGAATCAGAATAAGTAGGGGAAATAATCATTCATCCATTCATGTGAATGATGTGACATCACCAGAACTTGTTGATGTTTTTGTTCGGTTTTGTGAATCTGAATGGTCAGTCGAGAATATCATGTTCAAATTGGATATTCAAAAATACAAATCATTGAAACGATCTGAAAGAAAGTTATTTTCTGAATTGATCAAACAAAAATATTTGATCCCAAATGTTTCTGAATTGGAAATTAATGCACCTGTTAGGAGCATGATTGATGCTGGAAAATTGATAGCTGATGGAAAATTCGAGGATGATTTGTTCAATCAACTTGAAAAAATTGTTGATCTCAATTTATCTGACACAATCAACAGATTTAGATTTTCTTATATTTATGCCACACATTTAAATGATATTGAAATTCAGAAAAAAACATTAGGATTATAAACTGTAAATTCTACTTTTTTTCATGGAACGGACACAATTTAGCATTGATGACAATCAAAAAGGATATCAAAACAACAAACTAGTTGAATAATTATAATTTTTCCTATTGCATTGTATAAAAAATTTATAACGGCTAATGAATTGATGGTTATTGTGATAAAAGTGGCCAATTAGATTTAATTTTGCCAGTTATTTTTACAATTTTTACTTGAAGTTGTTCAAGTTGAACAAAAAAGACCTTTTGTTCAACTAGAAAATACTGAAAAAGATCTCAAATGATGAAATTTTGATTTCAAAATTTCCAGTCAAAGGAATGATTAAAAAATGGGAAAGAAAAATTCATAGTACAACAGTGAGAAAAATGCTTCATTGGTCTCATTTTCAATTTCGTCAAACACTAAAACATCTTGCTCAAAAAGATTCTGTTCAAGTACATGAAGTTTCAGAACATTATACCAGTTGTACATGTGGATCATGTGGAAAAATAGATTGGAAACTTGGAAAAAAAGATTATTTTAATTGTAAATATTGTAATTTTTCTCTTCCAAGAGATTATAATGGAGCAAGAAATATATTTCTGATGAATATACAAAATTTTATTGGAAATCCAAAAACTGCCAGTACTGCTGGCGACGGTCCTATCCCGAAAGAAACCTTGATGTTAATATCTGGTCTGATTAATCAGAATGAACAGAAAAATCAGTTTTAAGATAGCGGAAGTACTTTTTCTAAAAATAGATTCTATTTTTATCTTCTTTTTGTTTTTGTTTTTTTTCAGGTTTTTATGTTATTTTATTAGTTTCCTTGAAGTTGTAGAATTGAATAAACAATTCTGAGCAAAAAAAATTTTGTGCCAATCAGATTTGTTTGTAAAACGAATCTGAAACAAAAGTAAGAAGAGAGGAAGTGAAAAACATATTTATTTATTTAAATCAATATCAAAGGAGATATCATTAGGATCGTCTTCATCACTTTCTCTATCAAGAAATTCAGCAGGAATTGTATTTTTTTGTCTTGGAGATAATTCAATTGTTCCTGAGTTAATTTGTTGAATAACTTTTAATTCACTTGGTTTTTTTTGAAATTGGACTTCAGTATTTAATTCTTTTAACTCTAAAAGTTCTTTTTCTTCAGCTTTCATTAATGTTTCATCTTCAGCATCAATTGCAAATGATTCAAGAATTTTGGAATTGTTGTTGAAATGCAACATGTATTTTGGGTTTTTTTTCTTAATATATTGATCAATATTAGTTCTTGCTTTTTCATATAATGCCACTGAACCAGTATTTTCATTTAGTTCCACATTGGAATCACAATTTGGTATATTTTTCATTTTTTAAATTTGGTTGATATTTAATGAAAGTTTTTTTCATTTTTTCAATTAATTCACATTCTGATTTTATTATTTTTTTTTCAACATGTTCATTAAATTTTACATCTTGATTATTGAAGAATTTCGCATTCATCATTGAAGTTGATGTTGCATTAAATGTATAAGTGGATATATTGAAATCCACATCTGGTGAATCTAAATTTTTATAAATTGATTTAGCAATTAAATTATAATTTTCCACAACTCCATCAAAAGAAATATAAATATCTTTTGAAGATTTTTAAAAACCTAATTTTTCATCAAGAATTAAAGATTTCAAATTGGTATTCATTAAGCAAAAATCCAAATAAAAAAACAAACTAGCTTGAGTATAATTTCGTTTGTTTGAAATGTAAAATATCAATAAAATTGTTGGTAACAATTTGATAATTTTGTTTAAATCTCCTTCTTTAGTTGATTCTGAATAAAGATAATACACATTGATAAACAAGAAATACAATTTCAATTGTTTTAAATTATCTTCTTCATTTAATTGAATTCAAATTCTTTAATATTTTTTTCATCAAAAAATTCAATTAAAGCCAATCTAAAAAATTAAAAATTGATTAAAATACCTTGAAAATAAAATAAAATTTTTCATATCTTTATAATTTTTTGATTGATAATTAATTCTTTTCATTTCTAATTCAATTGCAAAATCTTTAATAAAAAAATCCTAAAATAATTTCATAATTCCCATCCCTAGATTCCAATCTAAATGAAAAAACCCAGGAATGGGAATAACAATTTTAAATAATCCATTTGATTAAAATATATAAATATATTTTAGAACTCCCAAATCACAACAAAGTATTAATATTTGAGTTGGATAATTTTTTAATAAATCTTCAATAATATTTTGACAATTTTCTTTTTTTGCAATATCTTGAATATTCATTGGAAGTACAAATAAATCTTCATATTTTCCAGCACCATGTTTTAATTTTTTAACTGGCTCATGTATTTCAATTTCTTCATCAATAATTTTTACTAAATCTTTTAATTTGTAAAAAGAAATATTAATTTGTTTATTTTTAAATGTATATAATTCATTAATTACCATTTGATTTGAAGTAATTTTGAGTATTTGTTGACATGAATGAAACATTTGAGATTTATTACCTGTAAAGGAAATTGATTTTTTAATTCAAGCATCAAAATTATCAATACTAATAAAAAGAATGTTTTGTTGATTTTTTTGCAAATAATAATTGATTTCCTTTTAAGTATTTAAATATAATCCCCACATATTTGAAGCAATACTTTTGTTGCATGGTGTTAATCTTAAATATTTTAATAAATCAAAGTTTTTGAGACCAGCTGTTGCAAGCGATATACCTAATAGCTTTTGAGGATAATTTTTTTTTGGTGAAGCAGCAACAACTATCATTGAACAAATAAAACTGCACATTGATTGTTTTTGAATTAAAATAGAATGTTCAAAATTTATTTTAATTAAATTTCGTATTAAACAATAAAGTGTAAGTAATTTTGTTTGAATATATAAAAAATAATCTTGCCAAGTTGCATTATTGACAGCTTTAATAGCATTCTGTTTATCAATAAAAGGACTATAATTAAAATTTTGAATTTCTATTTTTAATTTTTTAATTAACGAAATATAATTTAAATCTTGTTCATTTTCTAATTTATTTATTTTCAATTCATTTTGAATTTGTATATTTTTTGACTCTTCGATTTGATTTTTTAAATGTAAATTTTCTTGAAAATAATTTTGGTTGTTTATAAATTGAAGTTCTTAATAATCATCACATAATTTTTTAAATATTTTATTTTTTATAAAATGTTTTGAAAATATTTCATCTTGATCATAGCCCATTTGAGCACCAATTTCCTTAAATTTGTTTTGAATACAGCCATTTAATTCCCAAGTTTTTCTTTTTTTTTGTTTCTTTAAGTGTTTTCATTTTTTTCATTAAAGTAATTTTGTTGGTCAAACTTCAATTGAATCTTTTTGGTAAAATAATTTTACAAGAAAAAAAAACGAAAAATCACAATAGGAGAATTTATTAAACAAATTTGAGTGTTTCCATAGGGTGGGTAAAAACAATAGACAACCATTAATTGAGTTATACTAGCTGTTTTTATGCAATTATTGTCAGGAAGACAAAAATATTTCGTCAGTTACGGATTAGCTATTTTAGGATTCATCATTCCAACTTTCCACACAATATTTGGCATCAAAGAAGAAAATACAATATCCACAACAAAACCAACAAATGAAGAACAATTTTCATGGAAAAAATGGTTTATTGAAAATGTGCTCAAATCATTCTACTTTCCTTTTGAAACATATCATACATTTTATGCGATTTCATTTTGCACATTATTTATTTACACTGGATTTTATTTGATAGGTCCATACTTCCAATATTTTCTCAAAGAATTTCTTGAATACAGAATGCCAGTTATTTCATCAGCTGTTGGATAAACCATTTTATGTCTTGTGCATCTTTTGGAAGTATAATTGGTGGATATTTCAGGGACAAAACCAATGATATTCGGGATTGGCATTGTTTATTATTGGATTCAGTGGATATTTAATGGTTGTACTTTTTGCTTACAAATCATATTTTGCAGGTGTCATTTTGATTGCAAGTTTCATTTTTATTGGAATTGGATTTGGTTCTTCATTAACTTCTTTAACAGTTATGGGACATCATTTTACCCCAAACAAAGAGTCAATGGGAAGAAATTTTGCTGTAATTCATCAATGTATGTCACTTGGTCAAATCATTCGAACTATTGTCGGAGGTCAAATTCTTGGGTGGATCAAATTATATTCAACAAGATTCGCCTATGTAATTTTACTATCAACCACTTGTTTCTGCTTGACGAACCAACAAATCATTTCACCCTAGAAAGTGAAGAAGATGAAGATGTTTAGAAAATTTAAAAGTACAATTTTGTATTATTTTATTACGTTTCTAATGGATGATCTCTTTGATTTTTGTTTTACTGGAAGTCTCATATAATTATTTAAATCTTGACAAATGACATCCTTTTCAAATCTATTTATTGAGTCCAACATTACTGTAGCTGTTACATGTTGTGCAATCTCTTCAAATATCTTTGAATTAATATCTCCAGTCTTTTTTGATTCTTGAAGTTCTGCAGAAATGTTTTGTCTATATTTACCACTGATATTAATTTCTAATGCTGATGTTGATGATAAATAAGATGAACAAATTTCTTCTGCTTTTAATAATCTTTCTTTATCTGATTTTAAATTTCTAAAAATTTGAACATCTTCATAAAATAAAATAGCTTCTGCTGCCCATTCATGTCTCAAAAATGCTTTTAGAAATTGTCTAAATGTTTCATGTTGAACGACAATCTTCTGATATTCACTCAAAGTTGAAAATTTGTTTTGTAATTTCCAATTTAAAGAGAATTTGGTTTTTAATGGTTTTTGAATTTCTCGTAATTCCGAAATAATATCTGATATCAATGGTCTATTCTTTGGATTTTTATCAATCATTTGAATAACAATATTTAAAATAGATGTTGTAAATTGAGTTGTACCCTGACCAATTAAAATGATGCAAAAATCAATTACCTTTAATGACATCAATTCTTGTTTAAAATTCAAAACATAATCTGCTCCCTTTCTTTGAAATACATTTTTCACAGATCCACGATTATATTTTTTATCATAAATTTCTTGAATTTTCTCCGGAGAATAAAAAGTCAATAATCTAAAAAAAATAAAACCAGCAGCATAAATATCACTTTCACTGGATTTTATACCTTCTGCTGCAACATAATAAGGTGAAAAATCTTCATATGATAAATAAAATCCAGTATCTAAATAAATAGAATTGTAATAACTTGAGATTCGAATGTTGACTTCTCTCAATTTCCCCAATTCAAAAAATACATTTTGAGAATGAAGATGTTGCAAAGCGGATAGTATTTGAATCATATAACTTACTACTTCCTGAAAAAAAAAAAAACATTAAAAAATATAGACCTTACAAGTTCAACTAATTTACTACTTGAATTTTGAATATATTTCTCAAGTGTATCACTCACTTCTGTTGTAATAATTGTCAAACAATATTTACCATCAGATTGTTCTTCATTGAAAGATTCAATTAATTGAATAATATTTTCATGTTTTATTTGATTTCCAAGAAACTACTCAAAAAATTAAAAATTTGAAAAGTCAAAACTCTTAATGTTATATTTTCGATATTTTCTTTTGAATCAATTATTCTTTTTGCCCAAAACTTTTCATATGTTGCCTTATTCCTCACTAAAAATATTGATATTTTTGAAGTTTCTTTAATGATTTCTTCAATTGAATAAATTTCATCAAATTTATAATTCTTTTGTTTTGATGAAGTTGAGTTCACATAATCTTTCCAAATGATTGAATTTATAAATCTTGGATAATACTCTTCTGAAAGGACATGATGAACAATTTTGAATAATTGATTGAACCAATCAGGTGATATTTTATCTTTAATTAATATTTTATCTCGAATTTTTGGATCATGAATGACTAAACAAGGTGAAGATAATTTACAATATCTATCAATAATTTTTTGAATTTTGACTTTTTTTAATCCACCTGTAGTATCATAGTTATAATCTGTTTCGGAGATTAAATTTAATTCATCAAAACAATCAATAAAATGTTTACCAAAAGCATCACGAACATAATTCTTGAACAATTTATATGCAATTTTTGATTTGATTAACGAATCAAAATCAGTCGGAAAATTGGCTTCTTTCTTTTTTGCTTCTTCTTCTTTTTGAATTTTTGATTCAAAATTAATTTTTTCAAATTCCTTAAAAGAAGATTCTAATTCATTGAATACCTGTGGGAAAAAAAAATGAATTTTTGAATTATAAATTACATGTCTGTATCCCATTTTAAAGGAACTAGCTGATCCTTTTTCATATAGTTTCGTCATAATCTTTAAATCTTGTTGAGAAAAAGAAATTGAATTTTCACCATTTGGTTGAATAAAATCATTAAATAATTGTTTACTCAAAGACTCTTTTAACTCATCATCCTTTTCTGTAAAGTATTTATGATATAATTCATAGTATTTGAATTGTTCTGATAATCCATTTTCAGTTGTATGTCTTTGAAAGAAATTTCTTTGTTTTTCATTCAAAAATACAGGTAGAATTTTGAAATCTGATTTAGATTCTTTTGGAATTTCAAGATATGACTGATTAATTCTTTTCACTTGAAGTGTTGATTTTCTGCGATTCGATGAACCAAAATTTCTATTGGATATTTTTTTCTCCGGTTTATCTTTTGGTTTCTTTTTTTCTTCAATGATTTCTGAAATACTCCTTTGAAGTAATTTCAATGTTTTTCTTCTTCTTTTTTCATTTTCGGATGTGAATGAATTCAAAGATGATGATGAGTCATTATTTGTAGTTATTTCAATATTTTGTGATTTTTTATCTTCTTTTATTTGTGAGTGACTTGATTCTCCTCTTGTTGTTGTAGTTCTTTGTCTTGAACTCTTTTCTGGTATAATTTCGGATAAATTTCTTTTCAAAAGTTTAAGAGTCTTTTTTCTTCGCTTTTCATTTTCTTTCATTGTTTTTAATTTCTCTACTTTTCGTTCTTTCAATACTACTTCTTGTTTTTTTTCTTTTTCTTGTAATTTTGACTCCATCAGTTTCATTTGAATTTTGAGTGCTTCTAGCTCATTTTGTAATGATTTATGACTATTCTCTAACTCTTGAATCTTAATTTTATCTTGTTCCAATTCTTGTTTTTGTTTTTTATTCAACCCCTCAAGTTGAGTATTCTCATCAGCTATTTCTATCAATTTCAGGTTCAATTTTTCCAATTCTGACTCTTTAACATTTGAGGAACTACTTATTCTCTTCCACAAAGAACTTGATTTTTTTTGCATTGTTATTCTTTGATGTGTGGCAGCGGAATATGATTGGACAACTCTCATCTGTCACCGAAAAACCAATTATAACAATGGAAAAATCAATTACACAGCAAAGAACATTCATTGAGGATAAATATGATTTGGAAATTCAGAAAAAAACTGAGGTTCTTGTCAATCAAAATTGATATTTTTAATTTTTCTGTTTTGATTCATAGTACTCATCAATATCATAATATCTACTCAATAAATCACCTATTTGCTGTGCTGTCCTTCCAGTTGCATCTGTTATTGTGGCATCTGCTCCATTATCAATTAATAGTTTCACCATCTTTTCTGAACCAAATCCAGCTGCATAGTGCAATGGAGTCCATTGTATTGAATGACCATATGACTTTTTTTCCTAAGAAATGAGTAAATTGATTCAAATTTCAAACATCTTCAAAGTACTCAAAATATGTCAAAAAAACAATTAATTGAATTTACTTTCTGTTTGATGTTAAATTTCAGATATTTGTTTTTTTACACCCTTTCCATGATTAATTCTACAATTTCTTACGTACTATAGAAAACATTAAATGAGCTATCATCTTACATACTACAAATAATATTTTAGAATAACTCAACTAAAAGATTACAAGTTCATCCTTCAAACAAGTTAATATGAATAAAACAAAGATACAAAATACTTGAATTTGATTAGAACTGAAAAACTTACAAACTAAAGCATAAACTGAATTTCAACTTACATACTGAATTTCTTCAATAGAAAAAAGTTCTTACATACTAAACAGTTGACCAAATTAACAAAACTCTTACACCCTAAATGTAATTCAGAATTTGGAAAAAAAAGATACATTCTAGATTTGTAAAAAAAAACCTGAAAAACTTACTTTCTTTTTGTTAAAGTCAAAAATAGTACTTACATACTGTACATTTTTAAAAAGAACAAAATTTACATACTAGGAATAATATTAAAAAAAAAAAAAAGTGACTCACAATCTTTTTTTTTAAAATTTGAGAAAAGAGTTATCTTACACATCCAATAGAAAAATCATATTTCACGTTAATTTCAAATCCTTGAGAAAGAATATATTTCATTGAATCAATGTCTTCATCTCTAATCGCTTGAGATACGTTATTTTCCATCTTTTTTGTTTTTCTACGAAATGATTGGTTTAACTGCCGGTCATAAATTATGATTGTTTTGGGTAAAAAATGACAATGTTTGAAAAACCATCCCATGTAAACAATCATGATAATTGATTGTAAAATGTTTCAATTCCTGGTTTTATATTCAAAGTTACCTGAAAATGAATGTCAAAAGAAGCCTTTGAAGTATACTACTACTATTATTCAAAAGTTAAAACAATTTATTTAAGTGCTGATAATTCATCATCAACATCTTCTTTTGTTGTAGTTGAAATTGAACTGAACAAACCTCCTTTTGGTTTATTATTTTTCAAATTTTCGATATATTCTATTTTATGAAGATATTGTTTAATAGCAGCATTAAAACCATCTTTGATATTAATATTTTCTATCAAAAAGTTTAAAAATAAAAGGACATACGTTTGGCACTTGTTTCAAAGAAAAATGGATACTCTTTTGATTTGTGAGGTTTTGAATTTGGAAAAAGATATTCTTCAGCAACTTTTAAACCATTTTTTGAATCAACTTTTTTTTCACTTTTATCAACATCACATTTGCAACCTGGTAAAATATTTTTGTTTTTTTTTTATGGTTTACCACAAAGAACTGCTGGAAAAAAAGGCATATCAGGAACTTGAATTTCTGATTCTTTATGTCTTTGTGCCTTTTCCATCAATTTACCAACTTCTTCGAGTGTCGAATATTTAGTAATGTCATAACAAAATACAATAGCTTTAAAAAAAATAATTACTCATATTTTTTTAGATACCATCAGCTGTTTGAATCCATGAATCTACTAAAACTTTAAATTCATCTTGACCTGCTGTATCAACAACTGTAACAAAAACTTTTTTTCCATCAATTGTTACAACTGTGTCATACGTGTTTTCTATTGTTGGATCATACTTTAAACTATTTTAATATGTAAAAAAAGAACTTCTTCGTCATATTGATGATCCAAAAAACGTAATGTAATGGAACTTTTTCCCACACCTAGTTTTGTTTAATTTTATTGAAATGTTTAACCTCCTCCACCGAGTAAAGTTACTTTGATGTATTTTTCTTTCTCTTCTTCAGTCATATTTGTCTGCTTATCACTAACGGTTTTTGACTGAATAAACGGTTGACCAATAAAAAATTAGAAACAATGAACTTTATTCGTTTACCTTATGATTGTTTAAAGTCAATTTTTTCGGAGACTGAGAAACCACTTGAAAATTATACAACTAAAGATATATTTTTTGGAGCTTCTTTGTACACTGGTGTCCTTTTTTCAGTTGGTTATATTTTTTTAAGAAAAAAAAGAGTTATTCATGATGATGAATATAAAACGATATTGTTCCCAGAGAACAATCAAAATTTTCAAGTTGGTGAAGTAGTTTTTGTTTTAAAGGATAAAAAACCATTCGCCAAAGCAAAAATAATCAAAGACATTGAAACAGAAAAAACAAACAAATTTTTTGGAAGATTTGAAGTTGAATTTTTAGGTGATAAAACATTATATCATTGTAGACCTCAAGCATTAATCAGAATTGAAGATTCAAAAAAAACAAAAAAAATTTTAGTGTGTGAAACAACTCATGAGTATAGAAGAATGGCAAAAACACAAATTGATAAAAATGATTTAGTTTTAGAAATAGGATCTGATTTTGGTGAAACTACAAAATTTTTACATGAAATTTGTAAAAAAGTCATTGGTATTGATAAATCAAAAGTGCATGTTGAAAGAGCAAAAAAGATGCACCCAGAAATTCAATTTGAATGTTTGGACGTTTTTTTAAAAATTGAAAAATTTAAAGAAATTGGTAAAGGATGTAACAAAATATTCATTGATATCAATGGAAATCGTGAATATCAATCAGTTATTGATTTAATAATTTTAGTGAAAGATTTATTCAAACCTGAAATGATTTTTGTTAAAAGTAAAAAGTTAAAAGATCTATATAAAAATGATGAATCTATGATGTTAAAAAAATAATCAAACAAATGAATGGTTTTTGTTAAAAATAAAAAATAAAATTTTTTAAATTTTTTATTCATAAATGTGTCTCTTCAATGTACAATCTGATGATCCTGTATATATTTTTTTTTGATTTTCTAATGACCAATCTCCACATAGAACTTTTTGAGGTGCTTTCCATTTTTTTTCTTTCGCACTCAATTCAACTTCAGGAATATTATGTACGATTGTATGTAAAGGAATTGTAGATCTAATATCCCAAACTTTACATGAATTATCATCAGCACATGAAAAAAATTGATAATTTGAAACATTTTCTTTAGTTGAATTTAACCACTTAACTTGTCTAATCCAAGATTTATGTGATTTTAAAATTGTTGGTTGAATAATTTTTTGTCTTGGATCCCATGTTCTAACCATATGATCTGGATGTCCTGAAACAATTAAACCTAATTCTTCGTTCATTGAAACTGATGTAACAACTTTATTTCCATTCTATAGTCGAATTTTTAAATTTATTTTTTTTTCTTACCAAAGTAGATATTGGTAATGCTCTTGAAACATCCCATAATCTGATAGTATGATCAAATGAGCCTGAAACTAAAACATTTTCATTTTTTCTCCAGAGTAAAGAAGTAACACCTGATTTGTGACCTTCTAAAGTACCTAAAGCTTCAATTTCTGATTTTTTATCATCATGTGTTTTTGTTTTTTTCTTTTTTGGTTCTTCTTTTGTTGTAGTTTTTCCTGAAATTTCCCAAAGTTTAATTAATTTATCTTGAGCTCCAGTACAAACCAAATTACCAGTTGGATTAAAATCAACAGATTCAACATTTGCGGAATGTCCTTTTAAAACTGAAACTAATTCAGTTTTTGTATTTTTAAAATTCCAAATGAAAGCATTTTGTTCTCTTGTTGCTGTGACAAATGAAATTGCTCCATTTTTATTTTTAAAAGTTGAAAGGTCAACAACTGGTGTATCATGTTTCGCTTCTGAAATAGTTGAACCTGATGTATTTAAAATTCTCACAATACCATCATAACAACCTGTTAAAATGAGGTTTTCATCAACACAAGAAACAGCTGAAACCCAATCATCGTGTGGAATTGAATCAACTGATTTTGGTGCAGGTTGTGCTTCCATATATTCTAATGTTATTGTTGTTTCTGGGTATTCTTGAATTTTTAAAAAGAAATCCTTCAATGAAGTTCTGAGTAAAACATTATTTTCAGTTCCATGAATTAAAAATTCAAATGGTGTTGGTTCATCTGTTTAATTTTTTAGTAAAAGAAATATAGTTTTTACGGTGATCCAATAAATGATTTATAATTTCTGATAATCCGTGTCTTGATAAATCAGAAGGTAATTTGAATGGTGTTTCTGTAACTTTTTCATGATAAGTATTTGTTATAAATTTAATATCAATTTCTTTTGGAAAGTTTTTTGATGTTAATTTTGGGGTTTCTTCTTCGACTTGCATAATTTTTTTCACACAAAAAGAAAAATGATTGGACAAAATTTATCGATGACTTTTTTTTTTGTTTTGAAAAAAAGAAACAAAAGTTTAGTAACTTTATTGTTGAAGAACCATTTGAATATGGAATAAAATAAAATGTACCACAAAAAACTGTTTTCTTTTACTCTGCTTGTTTGGGAGAGGTGAGTGGAAGTTGTTTTAGTTAAGAAACTTTTTTAAGATTTTGTCATCAATCTTTTTTCTGATTAAACAGAAATATCTCCTACGCCGGAGAATTAAAAAATGAAAAAACATTTTTTTAAATTTCAGATAAATTTTTTTATGTACATATTTCTATTTAACAAGTTTGAAGTTGTCAAATGAAAAGAAGTCACTTGGAAGATTATCTGCTTTTGTTGCGTAACATGAGTCAACAGCACATGTGAATTGTTTTTCAACAATTGGTGACATTATACAACTTATTTTCACTCTTAACATTGAACCGCTTTGTTCAAGAGCAACACTCCATTCAACCTCATCAGAGACTTCTGTCCATTCTATTGAATGTTAAAAGAAGTTGTTTTTTTTTTACCATTTTCTTCATTTAAGTATTTAACATGATTCAAGACTTCTATTCCTTCTTGTGATAGTATTAAATCTTGGAATTCTTGAAACGTTTTGTTTTGTATTTGAAATCTTGTGAACGTTAAAAGTTAAAAAAAATAACCTGCGGATTTCACAATTTGGTAAATAAATCTTGGCTACTTTTGTGCTTGTTGTCATATTCTTTCTGTTAGTACTGTATATATCAAGAAAATAAAAACAACGGAGGTATTGAAGTTGTTTTTTTTTGGTTAGGAGAAATAAACCAATCAAATCGTATTTATGACTTATTGGATGGGATCGACCAATCAGAGTAAAAAATTTATTTTACAACGAATAAAATGTCCGTGAAGCGATCATTTTTTAATTTTTCCAATAATAAATCTTTTTCTTTGTTCTCATCCGGTAAAGTCATCATACATGTCATGCTCTCTCCAACAAAAAAATAGTTATATTGTGAACTATCGAATACGCAAAATTTATCATTATTTTGGTATGAGTTACTGAATCTTTTTCCTATTTCTAATCATTTTTTAAAGAAAAAAATTCAAAAAATACGGTAGATTTTCTTTGAAGCTGTCAAGAAGATAAATTCAAAATTCCAATGAGAAAAATCACTGATTATTTCTTTCTCTAAGCATTCAAATACACAATATTTGTCATCATATGACACTAAACCATCTACATTTATACCTTTACTTGGTTTACGAATCAAAAATTTTCCAGATTCTGAGGAATAATCAAATATCAAAAAATATTACTTAACAGTATCAACATGACATCTTGAGCAGAAGATATTTTCTTCACATCCTTTAATACATCATTGTTAATAGAAATATCCAAATTTCCCGATTTTTTCAAGAAATTCCCATGATTTCTAATCACTTCAAAATCAAGAATAATTTCATCACATTTATGAATGAGAGTAAATTTGATTTCATTCTTTGAGTATCGATTATATTTACAATTATGTACACCAACTATAATTTAACATAAAAATATTCAAACCATGATTCAACAAATAAATACAATCATTTGTTAATTTCACTTTTGAAACTAATGGGATTTGTTGAACGTTGTAATTCCTTCTTTGATCAAACGGTTCTGCTTCTAAATGAGAACTAAATATATGAATATTATAATAAGATTCAGTCAAAAAAATCGTCAAAAAGTTGTTTGTTTCTACATCCAAAACTTTTTGATTTTTGAAATATTTCATTTCTATTAAATCAACACCTCCAGAAAGTTCAAAGTAATATGTTAACCCAGAAAGAAAAACTTTTCCTTTACCTTCAAAAAGTAAAAAATGAACAAATAATACTAGTGATAAAAAAGATGGTGTAATAATTTTGTTTGATTTTGATAATATAATCATCTTCTTTTTGTAATAAATTATTGACCTTTTTTTGTAATTGAAGTGTTGTTGAATATTCTTTAACATCAATGAGCTGTTTCATTTGAAAAAAATAAAAAAAAATCTATTGGTCAAAAAAATTTTAAAACCAATAAAAAGACAAGTAAAAAATGCAACACAAAAGAAAACTGAATCAAATTGGTAGTTCTCAAGAATCAAAAACGAAATATCCAAAAGTTGAAAATCCATTGAGAAAAAGTTGTGCTTTTCTTGGAACTATGAATTTCAAAACATTTACTCCAGAAAAACCTTTTGAACCAAAACTTTATAAATATCCTTTTGATAAAATGAGACATGTAATTTATAAAACTACTTCTTTAGAAAAGAATTACAAACACACTTTATTTACAGAACCAAATCTCGGAATCAATTTTGACTTAATTCAAGGTGCTATAAAAGACTCTGGAGAAATAAAAAAGAAAGAATTAGATCCTGAAGATATTATACTTTTATCAGAGGACACTCCTGAAGTTCAACAATTAAAAAAAATTACAACAACAAAAGCTGCTTGGATGAAGAAATCAGATCCAACTGCTTCAAAAAGTTATTATCAACCAAAAAAAGTATCAATGGCACCTCCACCTAAATCATCATCTTTAAGTTCACCAAGAAAAAACAAAAATATAACAACTTCATCTGTTGAAGAAATTGAAAAAACATTTGAAATAGTAGACGATATTTCTCATCCAACAAAAAAGGTTTTAAAAGTAACACCTTTATTACCAAACTTAGATTTATTACCAAACTCGTAATTTCTTTCTTTTTTTTTTTATTCACTTTTTTTCAAAGTTATGTTCAAGTTTACTTTGACTCAGATCCTGGTTCAAATGGTAAAAATGCAATCATTACACAAACAACAACAGACTCAAAATATGTCAGTTATATACTTCCAAAATCTGAAAAAGATGAAAATTTAACAGAAATAGGTCAAATTGGTGATTTTGATTATATAAGAGGTTCGAGTTGAGATTCAATTATTAACTTTATTTTTAGAATATCAACATGCTTTAAATCAAGATGAAGGTGTTGATAATTTATTCTTTTTAACACAAAATGGAAATGAAACAAAATTTCTTTCTCTTGATGGTAAAATTAAAATGGATCGTGTTAGAACATCAGAAAATTCAAAAACAAAAAAACCATCAAAAGTTACTGTTGAATTAAGATCACTCAATGAAAAAGAATTAGAACAACAACATTCTAGATTTTCAGAAGTGTTAAATGAAGATTAACCTTTTTTTGAATAAAATACCAGAGCAAAACTGTTCATATACGTAGTATTCAAACCAAACTTGATAGTCTGTTCAGTTTTGATTTTTGGTTTTTTTTTTGTCAGTTTCTTTAAGGAAAAATAAAAATTTATTCTTGATTTTTTTTCTTTCTTGAAGTTGAAAGGAAAGATGATAAAGCTGCACCAACTAAACAAGAAATAACATAATTTGCACGAACATCAACATTTTTCAAAAAGTAAAAAGTGAAAGATAAAACAGTCAACAAGTAAACTAAGTTACCAAACATAATTCCATAACCAGCTGAACCTAAATCAGTAAGTCTTTGTTGTTCACTTTTGAGATGTGATCTAAGTAGAAAAGGTGGTTAGTTTTATATCAAAAAAAAAAAATACTTTTGGTGTTGTTGTAATTTGAACTTTTGTGATTGAGATACAATTTTATCATATTTTTCAGATAATTTTCCTCTTGTTCTCATGAAGTAATTATGATATCCAGTTGATAATAAAACAGTTGAAACAATAGTTACAACAATATAAATTCCGAGGTTAAAATTATTCATTGGCATATCTAAAATACTTTGGAATAAGTCTTATGTCTTTTAGTTTCTTTTTTTTTTTTTTTTACAGTTTGGTAAACAAGAAGTTAAAAGTGCTAAAACTAAATAAAATAATTGTCTTTCGAGTGTAAGAGTAACTGTATTTTGTTCTGAGACTTTTTTTAATAATTCAAAATCTGCTGCATCTTTTTCTTTTTTAGCTCTTTTGATTGCTGCTTGTTTCTCTTTGTCGTTCATCCCTGCAACTAACACTAAAAGTTTTAACCAATCAAACAGTTTGATAAGAAAATTCTTATACGAAACGTGGTCCAATCATTTTTATCCTTAAATAAAATATGAATTTTTTTTTAAAAATAATCAGAAAAATATCAAAATCATTTTTTAAAAATTCCCAATAAGTTTTATTGGTCCAAATTATACAGAAGAAAAACCAACACAATGGTGAGGAAATCAATCATTTTAATAACATTTAGAAATTTAAATTTTGTGGAAATTTAGATGCACCAGAGTGGTTGTTGAATGGAATTTCAATTTTGTCAGAACTCGTAAAAAAAAAAAAAAAAATGTTAAAAAAAACAAAAGACACCAGTAAAATTAAAATTAGTTGCAGTTTCAATAATGAAAGATAAAACTGGAGAAACAAAATTTAACGTTTGAAAAAAAAAAAATTTAAAATGCGAAGTACGAAAAAGCCATTTCTAGAACATCTCGTCTTGAGTCCATAGCTGAACAAAAAGCAGCTATTGCATCATTAACTTTTATAATATTAAACGCAGCAAAATTTGAAGTCAAAGAAACTTCACTTTCATCAGAACTTCAACAATTAGGTTTACCAAAAGGTTTGGGAAAAAAAAAAAAAATTGAAAGTTTTAGATTCAAGTTTAACTTTATGTCGTTCATATAAAAAATATCGTGATGATTTAATGTATAAATTAAAAACTGAAACTTTGAAGTTACCAAGAATTGATGATTTAGCGTGGAGAGTTGATTTTATATTATCATCATCTTATTTGAATGAAGTAAATGCTCCTAATGTTCAATTAAAAATCAAAACAACAAAACAAGAAAATTATGCATTTGACATTCCAATGGATAAATTTTTCGCTTTAAAAAAAGGTAAGAAGAAAAATGAAAATTAAAATCTTTAATAAAAACAAGAACTAGAAGATGCAAAAGTTTTAATGGAAAATATTTTTTAATTCTTTGGAAATAAAAGACTTCTTAATTCAGGAATTTTTTCTTGGTAACATAATTCAACTCTTTCTTCCAAAGTATTATCAACACGGATTCTATCATAAAGACCAGTTGCAATGATACCACCCATTCTAAAAAAAAAGTATTTTAATTTTTTTTGTGTTAAATTTTACCCTTCCAAATGATGTTTTTCACTGATTTTCACAGTAACTTTAATTTTTGTAGCTTTTGTAAATTCTTCAGATACAGTTGGGATTATTTTTTTAATATAATCAGAATCTTCTTTACGACATTCAACTGTTACTTTTTTTTCTCTAAGTGTATCTAATGCCTTGTTAAATGTAAAAAAAAAAAAAAAAAAAAAACTTGATAAAGACTTGAATTCAAAAATGCTTCATATTTTGGTTTATCATTGACCATATTTTGAATTTCCTTCAAACATTCTTTTTTTAATTTTTTCATAATTTCATCTTGTAAACCTAAAACTTCCATTCTAGCTGCAGTTAAAACATCTGATTTTAAACTTTTAACAGTCAGTGTGATTTTTTATATTTTACATTCTTTTTTCAACTTCAACTTGTTTGTTCTTTTCTTCATATTCTTCACGGAGTTTATGTTTTGCAGTTTCAACTCTTTCATTTTTTTCGATGGTACAATCTTGTTTTGTTTGATCATCAATTTCTTTTGCTTTTTCAGAAGCCTCTTGGTCAATGAAACTAATCATTTGATTAATTTTATCTTGTTGTTTTTTTTGGAGTTTTTCTTTAGTCATTGTTGAGGTTGATTGTTAAGGATGGTTATCCAATCAAATTGAATTACCTGATTTATTCTTTTTTTTTCCGCGGAAGAGAATAAGAAATAAAAATGAATTAAAATAATTATTTTTATTCAATTAAACCCGTACGAGCAATAATTTCTCATTGGAAGAAGTTTCACAACAAAGAAGTGAATCAAAAGTTATTTTCAAATTTTCAAAGAAACTGAGAGAATTTTAGAATATCAAGATGACCAAGTTTGATTATTAAAATTGAAATTTTTGACAAAGAAAAACATGATGATGAAATTTTTCACATTTTAAACTTGCAACATGAATTATTCAAAAAATTAAAAACGAAGAAGATTTAGAGGAGTATATTCTACATTACAGAAAAGAATTTAACAAAAAAAAATCAAAGTAACTCTTGAAGAAAAAAAAAAATATTTAACATTTAAAGTTCAATGGGTATTTTAATGTTGGATAAAACAAAAAAAGATAAAGTAATAGGATCAAGTAGATATTAATTTTGAAAATAAGGGCAGGATTTGGATTTCACATTGTACTCCAAAGAGCATCAACAGCGAATACAGAGTCAAAATTATCATTTTCTTAGAAACGCTTTTGAAGAATTAAATCAGGGACGAACACAATCTAATTTGATATGATAAACTCAATTTATTCAATTATTTTTGAATCTGATTTATTCATTGAATGATGTAAAATTATCACTTCATCATGATTTGACGGAATTATATCTAATTTAAAATTCAAATCTTTCATCAAACATAAATCTTTTGAACAATAGTATATTTGACATTTGATCAACAATTCCTTTGAAAATTTACATTTAATGTTCAACAAACAACTGTTGTTTTCTGTTTTCTCAATTTTTCCTTTTGTTGAGTTGATTGTCCATTTGGATGGAGCATTTTCATGTAAATGAGACATTCTTGGTAATTCAATGATGATTTTAAACTCAATTTCTTTCCCTTCAGTCCATTTTATAGGATCCAATTTGATGAATTCCTCATCAACTTCGTTTGTAGATTTGATAAATTCAACAGTGGATGAAGATTTTTTAGACAAATCTAAACATCTTATACAGTGATTATTTGTGTCAGCAATATATAAAAAATTGTTAAAATGACACATTCCTGATGGCTCATTGAATTTCATTTTTGAAAAATCATCTGAGTCTTGATGACCTGGTGAGCCATCACCAGCAAAGTTGGAAACATAATCATCTTTTATCAACTTTATTCTATGATTATATGTATCAGAAACTATCAAATTTTCATATAGCTTCAAAATACCAAGTGGATGTTGAAATTTTGATTCTTGTAAAGATCCTGTGATATCTCCATAATCAAACAAATTTTTGGGATTATTTTGATCACCTCCTGTTATTGTTAATGTTTCCATTGAATTCAAATTGACTTTTCTGATTGAGCTACTTTCAGAATCAGTGAAATAAAGAAATTCATTTTCAACAAAAATACCTGATGGCTGAGCCAAAGAAACAGAAAACGGATCAGTCCCATTTTTATGCATTTCATCAGTATTTCCAATTATATTCTTCCCAAATGATTGTTCAATTTTCCAAATTTGATGGGAACCTGACATTGTTACAAAAATACTGTCTTCGTGAACAAAAAGTTCCCAAGGAGAATTCAGGGATATATTAGATCCAAAACCTTCACTCTTTGAGTTTAAGACACCAATATTTCCATTTCCTATTAAAGTGGTCACAACTCTTTTGTTAAAGTCAATTTTTCTAATTGAATGGTTATCAGTATCTGCAACAAAAAGAAAATTTCCATCAGATGCCAAACCATGTAAATGATTGAATTCACACTTTTCAAATGTTCCATCTTTGAATCCGGATTTTCCTGATCCTATTAAGTACAAAACTTCAAATTGATTTTCACTTTTTTTTTTTGAAACAACTATTCGATTATTTGAAGAGTCACTAATAAAAAAGTAATCCTTATGATGAATGATATTAGATGGAAAGCTCAAAAAGTTATTTTTTGAGTGGGTTTTAAATTTTACAACTGACTTGTTTGATAATTCCTCTTTATGAAACATTAAAGCTTCATCAATTAACATTTCTAATTCATCTCTGTTTCCTTCACCAACAAATTTTTTAACAAATTTACCATCAGGACTAATCAATACAAAAGTTGGCCAACATGAAATTTGCATTTCTTTCCACATTTTCATTTCAAAATCATTCACAACAGGATGATGAATATCATATCTCAAAATTGCATTTTCAATATTTTCGCTAATTTTTTCATTTTCAAACTTTGCACTATGTACTCCGATAAAAATAATTGAATTTTCATTTTTGTATTTATTTTCTTCAATGTTTAATTTTTTTTTGTTTTTGGTTTTACCTAAATACTTGATATCTGGAATTACATGAATACAATTCATACAACAGTATGTCCAGAAATCTAAAATTACAATTTTACCTTTTAATTCTTGATCAAAAGATAATGGTTGAGAGTTAAACCAATCTAGATTTTTTTGAAAGTCTTTTGCTCTTGTTGTGCTTAAAGTGGCTTTTTTTAAGAATCTTTGTTGAAGAGATAAATTTGAATTTGAAGAATCTACAACTTCTGATTTTTTCAATTTGTTCATTTTTGCTCTTATCTCATCTAAAGACATTTTGTGTGGCACAACTTTTGATTGGATAATTGAAGTTGTAATACAAAAATAGAATTCACTCACAAATCAAAATCTATTCTTTATTTTTGACTTTTCCAATTATAATAGTAATATCATCAATTTTACCACCTGTAAAATAAACACCACTATTCATTGCATTTATCGCAAAAGGAGTGGCCACAATTTTACTATGACTTCTTTTAAGAGTGTTGTTCAATAATTCTTTAGAGATTTGATCAATATTAGATTTACATTTTTCTATAATCTCAACAATTTCTTCATCAAACAAATTATCAAAAAGACCATCTGTCCCAAGTACTAAAATATCATTTTTTTCAACTTTGAATTCATTTTGATCTGCGTGACTTGGAAGATCATTCAAATTACCACCTACTTGGAATTTCCTTCTTAAACTTGGTGTAACATACATTAATTGAAATGGCGCATTGAAGAAGTGTTGTTGTTCAATTGTTCGATAAATAACTCCTTTCATTGGTCTATAAAGTAGAAATCCAGAATCTCCTAAATTTGAATATTCTAACTTATTATCTTTCAAATTGACAATACACGCTGTGCTGCTGCCTGCTTCTACTTGGTCTTTTTCATGGATCAAGTTATAAGCTTTGGTCAAGACTAAATTTGAAGTTAGATTTGGAGTTGAATCTGCGAATAACTTTGAATTTTCCATGAGTTGCCAAGAGAAATTACTTGAATCGATTCCTGAGGATGCCCAACCACCAACTCCATCTTGAAAAATAATGTTAATTTTTTTTTCACACCTGCAATTCCGATTGTTTTTTTATTTTCAGAAATAAAAAACGCATCTTCTCCTGCGTAAGTTTGATTTCTTGTCCAGTTTTTTTTTTCATTTTTTCCTTTGAAAACAACAGAGGTTTCAAAAAAAAAATCAATTTCCTTTGCTTGAATATTAAAAGAGTTCAACGATTTTTTCATGACACTACTGAAGTAATTCAATGAAAGAAAAAAATTGTGTTGAGGAAAGCATTTCTGTTGTTGATTCATTCTGATTGGATGCGTTGCGAAAAAATGGAAGATTCTGAGTTTTGAAATGAATTGTTGAACAAAACAAGTAATAAAAGGTTGTCTTCGTAGCTTCTGTAACAAATTGTTCATTTAAGTCAATTAAAACTACATTTGACATAGCTGATGCTGATCCTTGTGCTATTATTGGAACTACAACAGAAAGTGGTGGATTTAAAATTGCGGTTATCTGATCTATTGATGTACAAGCTACAAATTGGACACCAATCTATATGCAACCAACAGCTGCAAGTTTGGTGGAATTGTTCTTGGTGATTCAACACCAGCAGTAGCAATTGCATCAGGTTCAAAATTATTTAGTGTTGGTGGTATTTCAAGTTCATCAACACTTAAGAATCATTTTCAAAAAGAAAAAAAAAGTTCTTCTTCCAATTTAATACTGTCTCAAACATTCTTGATTCAAACAATTTTTGCGTTTTAATTTTCTTCTTTGCTTTCTATTTTTTTTGAAAAACTGACCAATCATCAAAATTTAGTTGGTTTTGAGTTTTAGGTTTTAGGTTTAGGGTTTGAGGTTTTGGGTTTTAGGTTTGAGGTTTTGGGTTTTGGGTTTTGGGTTTTGGGTTTTGGGTTTTGGGTTTTAGGTTTTAGGTTTTGGGTTTTGGGTTTGGGTTTTGGGTTTGGGTTTGGGTTTTGGGTTTGGGTTTGGGTTTGGGTTTGGGTTTGGGTTTGGGTTTGGGTTTGGGTTTGGTT